>JAQPZY010000571.1:0-243177 GCA_029931535.1 Margaritifera margaritifera
CATACCCTAGTTTTGTTACAATATTTACGTATTTATGTATTTATATTATTGCTCAGACACTTGTTCGTGGATTTGTGATTTGACTTCTGTTTTAACAGTGTTATACCAGACAATGTTTACACTCAAAGCAACTGCGGTTTTTAAAAAGAAGGACTCGAGGTTTTTCATTTTTTACAAATAAGTTTTCATTGATGGCTGCAAAATTAAGATCTGTTCCCAGACCATAATAGCAACACTATCTTCATTTTATCTGTACTCCGCAACCAGTCAATAGCAAAATATATAAATTTTTAAAGATGAGTTACTCCAAACCATCAATAGGCAAATAGATATACTTTTTATACCTGTACTCCGAACCTATTATTAGCAACATACTTACTTTTAACTGTAATTTGACACTTATTATCTAAATACTTTACTTTTAACTTTACTTAGACCATTATTATCAAAATACTTACTTTTAACTTTAATTCGTAATATTAATAGTAAAATACTTTCTTTCAAGTACTGGTATTAACTATGAAAAGTGTTTGCGAGAGTTTTATATTTCTAAATGTACATTGGGGTAGAGATTTGAAGTTATTCTGAAAGATATGAACAGGCTTTCACATGTTAGCACCATATCATTGAGAGATCATTGGCTATTGAAGGCTTGCTAAGGTTGTGACATCACAACGCTATCGCGATTAATGGTAACAGACAAAATAAGCTATGAATTTGTGGTGACAATTTTGTCTTGCTTGCAAGACAAAAACAGCATTGGCATGCTTGTGGCAACCATTATCCATGGATGCAACAAGTTTAACTAATATTTGTAGTTGGTGTATTTCATCAATAATATAAGGACAATCACAAAGTATTATGTAGCTCCCTTAAAAATTGATACAAAGTACTGAACTTATTTTCATACCTATTCTTGGATACATAAATTGCTGTGACTTTCTTATAATTTTTCGTTTACCTTATACCTTTGAGGTTGTTTAGTCCAATAGTTGGTTTACCTAAAGTACTGGGACATTCGCTGTTTACGGTATATAATAATTTTACAGCCAAGTTATTTTATATATTATTCTGGATTTCGGTATAATACGCTTATTTTATACTGTTGACGGGAGGAAAATCATTATACGTTTAAAATTTATAAACTTTTAATGTTAAATGTCTCGAGGTGCTGTAACTCGTCACCTGTAAATGAATGACCAATAACTACAAACTGTATGGACTATCTGTGTTAAAAAGAAAAAGAAAAGTAAGAAAAACTGCACATTATTAGCATACGCTTACATTCAGGTTTCAAGTACAAAAGGGTGATGAGGCTAGTTTCGTTCACAACATTCTTCTCGTACCACGGTTTTCCACAGTGAATAAAAATACAGCTATAATGATCGTAATGAGAAATTTTCTGAGTACAGTTATTTGTTCATTATTGGCAATCTTCAGATGGATTGACCACAAGTATATACTAAGTTGCAATGTTTAATCTCACCCAAAAACTGCCGGACTTGCTGCGGCTAAAAAGTTGTCTGCCGGATTGGCGGAGGTCACGAAGATTCTAATATACCCCCACCTCTATAGAGGCAGGACTATAAGAAAAAAACAAAAATCATGATGGACCATTATTTACCCTTTATATTATTTATCCATTACTATTATTTATTCCTTTATTTTATTTATCCATTATGATTATTTTATCTATATTATTTATCCTTTATATTTATTTAATTCCTTTTATATTATTTATCCATTATATTATTTATCCTTTATTCATTATTTATCCTCATTTATATTATTTATCCTTTATAATTAATTTATCCATTTATATTAATTATATTTATATTATTTATCCTTTATATTATGTATCCATTATATTAAATTATCCTTTTATATCTATTTATCCTTTATTATTATTTAATCCATTTATATTTATTTAATCCATTTAGCCATCTATTTATCCTTTATATTTATTTATCCATTATATTATTTATCACTTTATTAGCTTTTAATTTGATCCTTAGTATATTATTTTATCCAATTTATATTATTTATCACTTTATATTTAATTATCCTTTATAATATAATTATCCCTTTATATTTTTTAATCCAATTTTTAGAGTGGGGGGGGGGGGGGCATTATTTTATCCTTTATATTATTTAATCCATTATATTATTTATCCTTTATATTATTTATCCTTTATTATTATTTATCCATTATATTTTAACTTATCCTTTATTTTATTTATCAAATTATATTTAATTTATTCCTTTATATTTTTTATCCATCATATTAATTTATTCCATTATATTATTTTACCCTTTATTTTATTATTTATCCATTATCTTTATTTTTTATCCTCTAACTTGGGTGCTCTTTACTAAAGATTTCTTCTGTCAAATCGAACTTTAAGTAATTTATTAGGGACAACGCTTATTAACAGTTAAAGGTTAGAAATTTATTATGCGCTCTTTATAAGGACAGTAATTTTACCTCCCCAGAATCAAGATTATTGTAAGCTTCAAATTGCTAATCTCATTTTTAAGCTACACGGCAAAACACACATTTTAAATTATTACTTTATTTTCTAAACAGACTTAAATGTTTTTTCCAATGATAATTTTCTTTAATATAATTACTGTACCAATAGTCTCCTACAACTAGTCACAGAACAAGAATGATATTAGTCATGGCTCCATGGTGTCAAATATTAAATTAGTGGTTGGAGTCAAACATTCCCTGATTACTATTTTGGTGTCACGGTTTGTCACCAAGTGTTTAGCTTGCTGGACAAATGACACGAAAGGGTACAGTTCAATCCCTACCATCAGATCAGCCGGTTCGACTACGCAAGTGGATTTGTGTATCATTGGACGCAACTCTCTTTCTCTCTAATTGTCTCCTGGCAATAAATAAACAATTCTCGCGCAGTTGTGCGTCTTAAACTTCACACCAAACACAACTTATTTTACAGACCATGACGTTGACTGCATGAAGGAAAAAACAACTCTTACAAAATATAAAAATGACCATCGGTCCTCTAACTTAGAAGAAAACATTATTAAAAATCATCCCCCTCCCCAACAAAATAAATAAAATAATGGGGCACAAGGGGTTGTTTTCACACTCACACTATATTACTTCATTTAAGATTTCCAGCAATTCTCAATGTTGGCCCTTTGAATTTTTTTAATTTATGAGGTTTATAGTTGACACCGTGCCCAATTCGTGACTCGGAAATTGCAGTTCAGGTGTAACTTAAGTACATTACGGTTGTATGATCAAAAAAGTAATTACCGCCCAATCTCTACTTCACCAGTGTACTTTGCAAATTGCTTGTAGCATATGGTTGCTGTTCTAACATGGATGGAAGAATCTTGGATATAGTATCCCTATCATATCTGTAAAATCAATAATCATGCCATTCCGGGTAAATTACATCAGCTTGCGAAACGCCTGTATAGAGGTGCTGTGTTATTGATCGATTGGGCTTATTAATATTTAGATAAGAGTGACCAAGTAAACTATTTTTGTATTAGACTTTGCCCGTAAATATGGCGTCTTGACACTGTCCCCATGCCAATGTTAAAGAGTAAACTATTTCATTATGGAATTGCCATTATGATGTAGCACCGAACTCAATCAATTTCATGATCAAGATCATTTATTCCCCCACCGCCCCTTGTGGACCCCTACCGACAAATTCAAGTGTTCAGTCCCTAAATATTAACACAAATGTTTTTACACCGCCGCGCCTGCGCGGTGAGTGAAACCAAAAAAGAGCAAAACAAAAATCAAAAAAATTGATTAGGCAGTTTTGTATGCTCTCTAGGGGGAAATTATTTACAGTACAGTCATCTTGTCTTGACAGCTTTTTATGCAACTTTGGGTTTTTGGGTATCGTGTAACATTTTAGTTAAAATCCCATATACACATACTTACTTTAAACAGGGTTTGTATCCATCCAGCTTCAAATGATTCACCCAAACCTCTCTCTCTCTCTCACACACATCACAGGTTTCCTCGTATTTGTGTTCCTTGTTTGTGAAGTTTGTGTGTCTTGTGAGACGAGGAGAGATGAGGAGAGAGGCGAGAAGTGTCTGAGAAAGTGAGAGGAGATGAGAGAGAGAGGATCTGAGGAGTGGTGGAGAGGGAATAGATTTTCTGAGAGAAGGAGGCGGACGATGTGATGAGATGAGAGTTGAGGAGAGAGACGAGAGAGAATGCAGACGGGAATTTCGATAAAATTGTGTTTAACATGCTTAATGCTTTACGGAACAATCTAGATTAATTCAGTGAATATAAATATTTGTTTCTCGTTTATTTTCCTATTTATTAATGGCTTCTGAAACACTGGGAATTCATCGACTGGTCTAAAGATCGTAAGGAGGCGATAATATACTCTTTGAAACCTCATAATTTATTAGTGCGTAACGGCATACACTATGTGCGAAATCACAAATTAACTGCCTAAGGTCAATGTTATTTTTAATGTACGTGGCGGTTTAATATAATTACTTCGCATTATTTACTTTAAATTTGACTTATCTTGAGCTCAAGGACCCATTAATAAACCTGTACTGGTGTATCGTTAATGGGCCCTGTTGGGACTTGGATTGCACATAGGTAACACGCGTATCATGCAACCTCTAATGGTTTACGGGTTTGATCCCAGCTTTCAAAATGTACAAGAATTTGTGTTTGGTAGCTCATGCTATATTGTCAAATATCTATCCTAGATAGTTTTTTGGTTTTCCTTCCACCTATATAAACCAGGATTAACCCAAACATCTGAACACCACTCGACAGCGACCTCGACGGTTTTGTAAAAGATCAATTAATACACTCCAATGAGGATGTTATTGTTCCTGCTAGAAATATGGTTCTAAGACTGTCACTTAGCGAATCCAAAAACGGCCATACAATTTTATTGGCAACTTCGGGGAAAATACATTTTTTTTTTTGTTAAAAGCTTCTTTTTATTTGTAAATGGGACTCCCAATTTATTCGCGCACAATTTCGGTGTATTTCAGTTTGTTCTATTGCATTGGAATAATAACACCTCATAAATCGAAGACAATCGGAACAAAACCGTAAGCCTTTTCCGTTAAAGTTCAGGTATTCTCGACTTGACGGAAAAGGCCGAGGCCTGTTCCGTTCATACGTCGCGTGTAATGAATTTTTTTTTCCAATTTGACCCTCTGTTCTATCGGAAATGGTACCTTAGCCTCATAAGAAAGTGTTGTATTGTGGGTTACGATTTGGGAACGATCATGTGAGTCGACGGCGATATAACTTTAGTCTAAGTGTTTTAGGTTAACCTGAGACGTATATTTAATGTCCTTTAATATTGAACATATCGATCTAGCGTGCCCAGACAATGGTTTAAAATAAACATATGATTTAAACTAAATAGCTTCCATAATGTAAATACCTGTGAAAGGTATTTATTAAAGCTGAGACTTCATAATGAAGTCAGTTTAAGGACAATATATAATAAATAAAAATTTTATGAAACAAAAGAGAAACAGTTAAGAATTGGCTTGAATTTTCAATTTGTTGATTTGACTCACGATAATGATTCAAACGAAAAAAGTTTTGATTGGCACTTAAAATGCCAACACGCGATGGAGAACTGCCTGTGAAACTTTGCACCGTTGTCACCGTTGTGAAACAGCACATACTATGACCGCGACAACCATTATTATTTTGATGTTTCGGATAAGAGTCTTTGGGTTTACCTTTAGTTGTTTGTTTTTTCCCCAAAAACTTATTGAATAAAGAAGAGATCTGTTTGGAACGGATCGCCCATGTCAAATCCCAGGATGTTTTTTAAATGCGATGTTTTCTTGTCCCCTCTTGTAAACCCCACACCAACAACACTCCTGAGCGTGAACAAGGCGTCGTGGAATAAAACAAATCCTTTACATATACTGCTAATACGTTGTCCTTCTGATAGCTAGGGGTATTAGAAAAGTAAGTTCTGAATTTTTTGTTTTGGATTTTTTTTTTTTGTTGTTTCTTTCAAGCCGATTGATAGACAAAAATAACGTTCTATAAAAAGATATGGGGCTACACATTTAGCACGCCGGAAAACCTGCAGTTATATGAGTGTGATCTAACATAGGTAACAGTGACCTAAAAATGTCGTCGGAAAAACAATTTTAATTACTGAGCACAGAGCTTGCTGTAGAATACAGCCCGCCTTGTTACGGTTAATACTCAGACTGAAATCAAGGACTCCGACTTGGATAAAGTTTACTGATGTAAATTCTCCTGTCATAAAGTACAATTGTGAGATGTTTTCGTCGTTTGTAAAGATTGTCGAGAATTCACGGAAGATGACCCACGTTCGCAAGATTGTTGCCTGCATTTGATGAGAGGGAAGTGACCTGCTGTGAAAGAGAGTACTTGATGATGAAGATGTTCGATACGCAGGTCGAAGATATTTATACCATCACGGGCATTATTTTGTCAGCTTTTTTTCAATATACTTTAAGAATCATCTGAAGCTCAGATAAGGTTTTGGGCAAGATAAGTTCCGCATTTGTTGACGACTGATGAAAAACAAGCTTGGGTTGAAATAGCCAAGCAGAACTACTCACCAAGTATGAAAAGAATGACCAGAAATGTTTGAATGAGATTATCACAGCTGATGAAACATGGATTCCTTTTATTTTGGGACCCGACTCAAGAAACAATTATAAAGTTTCGATTGAAGGAAATGAGCAGATACTACCGTTGGCTGTACGTAGTCGGACTGTCAAGAGAGTTTTATATGCATTATTTTTCGATGCTAAAGGCGATCGTCCAGGGACCTGTGCCCGACTCTGCTACTGTCACGGGACATTTGTATGTCTCGAACGTGTTGTTAAAAATTGCGGAATACGGTACGAACCACCCGTTTGCGCACCGATACCCGAGGTTTCCATCAACTGTATGCATACATCCGCCGACGTGGCAGACTTACTGAAGGAGTACAGCATCCAAACTTTGTCACATCCTATATACAGCCTTGATTGAGGTCCAAGTGATTCCTGTCTGATTTTCGTTATGAAAGATTCGCTGAGGGGCAAACGACTTTTGTAAGCCGCAATGCGGTTGAAAGTGCAAGTTTTCTAGGGTATGAACAACATACCAAAATGTGAATATAAAAATGACATTTAATATTTGGATATTTAGACTGAGAAATTGTGCAGAGGTGTATGAGGAATACTTTGAGGGATGCCTCTGACGTTCTACTCACTAATTAAGAACCTTGTGGTACAGCGCACTAATAGTCAGACCTTTTCAGATACCGCTCGTATGAATGGCATTGAAAAAAGTTTGCTGAAAGAATATTCAGAACAAAATTAATATAATCAATTTTAATTGTATATAGGACTTTATACTCAAACCAAGGACCCAGGCGGAAAAGGATATAAAAAAACACTCAGCCATTTCGCAGATCATCACGAATTTGCCAACGTATGTACGGGGTTTGGTGATATTCTGCCTTGAGCTTTGGGAGGGGATGCGGTTGCGAACAGACAAAAAAACTAGGATAGACGGACATACGGATAGACGGACATACGGAGGGTATAACGCTTTCAGCCCACCATTAGCGTAAGGATACAAATACAAAACAAAAGACATGGAGAAAAATGTTTCTACCATGATCATTGTTAAGACTGGCCTGCAAAATTATCAAACCACTTTTATTTCTTTAATAACAATATGAAAATAAGTTTTAATTACAGCTATCTGCCCACTAAATATATTCTTCTCAGTCGACCAAATTTCACCTAAATAATCTGGCATATGTATATTGGTATGGAACACAATCTTAAGAAATACGTAAAAAATCTTAAAATAGTTGCATTGATTACTAGGACAAATAATGAGAAACAGTACTATCAAATGTATTGCTTTGTTAAAGGGGTAATTACAATTTCATTTGAGTACGGCCTATTGGAAAGTACTTAGTTGGTTGCAGTCACTTTGATGGACGAACCACCTGACACTATTACAATCCAAATTTGTCTTCACGAATTTGAAGTATGTGTACATCTTTCTTGACATAAATATATACATAAGGTAGCTTATTTCGTTCTTATGGGTATTTATCAAACCGTCGAGTGCCTTAAAACTATAAAACCATTTAATTGAAGGGGAGCACATAAATACAGGTACCAATGGTGCACGTTGTGTTCGTTTTCATCTGTAATATATATCTGACCGGTGATTCTGAATGAGAGTATATGCAAATATTCACACAGTTGGAAAACAAAACTCCAGCTTTTTCAGGTAAGAAGTACATTACACAGATGGATACCACAATGAAAAAAAATAGAAAATATCAAGATTCTCTCTCTCTCTCTCTATATATATATATATATATATATGTATATATATATAAAGAGAGAGAGAGAGAGAGAGAGAGAGAGAGAAGGAGAGAGTGAGAGAGAGAGAGAGAGAGAGAGAGAGAAAGAAAGAGCGGGAGACAAGATAGAGGATTAGGAATGAGTTTTGCTAAAGCTAACAGTACGTAAATAATGAGAATACATAAACACTACTTAAATTTAAAATAGTTTCTCGCCCTCGCACAACAAACAAAATGAAACGAGTCATTGATAATACGAATTATTGCTCTATCGTGCTCTCATTTTGTAGCTACTCTGTACGCCTATCCCCAATATGTGCACTACAGAAGGAGACCACACACATTGCTACTGCATACAAACAAACAAAATACCATTGAGTGAGAGGCCACTTCCTCAACATCTTGAATTTTTTTTATAGATGTGGTCTTTTTTATAGATATGGTCTAGGTCTGTCTCCTATACCTTACTACTGAAACAAACATGATATTGAAAATTTACTACTACCTTATATGGAGTTGATAAAATGCTATAAATATGGTTTTCAAAATCCCGAAGCGAAACGGAACGTATAAATACTCGATATCACCAATGCAGAGACTTGTCATTTAGTAAGCAGCTCGATTGGCGGAGATCAAGTGTATCTCCATCTTGGACGAATTTCATTATTACAGAATTGTGTGTATATGTGGTAGGACCATAAAATACATATGTTTTCAAAAGAATACCAGCACAACATACACGCAAAAGTTTAACAGACAAATCAAGTATACATTCAAAAGAGGATAGAAGTTATGATAGCCACAATTAGAAAGAAATATTATCATTTTAACCCTACGGGACCCTTTCCCTCTGGCGATGATGTAAACCAAGAAAAACAAACGAGTGTGAACAGTGTACTGAGACCAAATGTGTCAAAGTTTATGAACTGAATTTAAGCGAATGGTTGACTGGTTAATTAAATGCCTGCACTCTCATTATTTAATATATGCACCTCTCCCTCTCTCGGTCTTTGTACAAGAAGGCACTGGGTTACCGAGTGTTCTCTAAAAAATTAATAACAATGGTAAGTTATATATAACTGAGGTGGTTGCGGCGGTGGGGGGGGGGGGACTATTCACACACAGATAGGCAGTAATCGAAACAGAACAAACATTGATATCTGGTAACATTAATTTAGCTTCAGTGAGATGCTGAAACACAGATCAATACATTTAGGCGGGGTTTGTTTTTTTGTTTTTGTTTTTCGAACTAGTCAACGATTTATAAAACACTGTTAGTGCCTGATGGTGCATTTGAGTTAAGTACATGATATTAGCTTTTTGGGACTCACTTTTCTCACTACTATAGAGGATTACAATGTGGTTCTGTTTAGGAATATTTGCACAGCCAAAAACATTGTTATCATATTACATAATTAAATACTCGGCTAAACCGTATGACCAGTTCGATTTTCATATGGAAACCGCGTGCAGGTCGTTCGATACTACTGTTTAAAAGGTTTGCTTTTAATGAAAAGATATATTCGGAAATGTAAGTTTGAGCCACCAGCAGTAGAAGACAAAAACAAGGTACGATCAGGCAGAATTAAATAGCAACACTCATTCGACAACCTCTAGAAAGTTTTCCAGTACATGGACTTGTATTTTGCATCTTCTTGAATGTATTACGGCTAGGACTTCTTTATGATTCTAATGGATCTTAATTCTCTGAGGTTACAGTCACACAGTAACATACTTTGCCAAAACGATGAAACCCTTTTCTGAAGGTAATTTACAGGCACTAATTTATACACAATCATTGATAACACGTTACAAATAATTTCTCCTTTCCACTGGAAAAACACGTTTACTGATCGTTTGTCTATTACAAGTTCTGAGTATCGGATACTGTAAATCATCATCCTCGCAGATGGGGAGACGTAGTAAATGACGAATGCCTTGGTCAGTGGAATCCAGAATGTGCTGTCGAGAGGGCATCATCTGCATACATTATCTAAATTCACGTTACTGTGCATTTTGGATGTTGCAGTGGACATTGTCAGGCAAAGACCTGCTTCTTCTGACAGTCTGCACCGCAATAACCTCTTCCCTTAAAGGATTCTTTTTGCCTGTCACCGATGAAGTCTTTTTTTAAAGGAATCATATTGATTTGAGGGACTCAGATAATAATTATCCGTCTATTCCTCTAGATGTTGGTGATCAGATAGTAGGTCTTGTCTGTCTTTTGAGAAATGCAACACCGAAACTCCTTTTTTTATTGTTATATCAGTAAAATATAAATGATGTGATTTCATTGCAATTAATCGTGAAATCTCCACTCATACTTGAGCAAACCGCTATCTGACAAATTCTTAAATTTCAAAGTTCACTCTAAACTTTGTATCTTGCTTCTCCATGATAAACGTGACAAAAATAATTAAAAATTGGTATTTCGTAAAATGTTACCACCAGTAAGTGTTACCAACAGTGTTATTCATCAATATTTTTATTTATCAATTTCAAAGTTTAGAACAATCTTTTGTTGTATTCTTGACGGTCAAGGTGCAGGTGTAGAATGTTTTTTATTCGTTATCATTGTTATGGTTATTATTGTTACTAGTAAATCGAAACATTCTGTACGACTACTGCAACTATTACTTTAACTAATACTACTAGAACTATTACTATTACTACTACTGTTACTCCTCTATACACGAGTCTACTGGGATGTAGAATAGGCCCAATGCGTCCCCCTGCATGTCGTTAGAGGTTATTAATGATGCCGATTTTAATGATCTTGATGATGACAATATCGATGACGACGATGTTGCCAAACTCGATCATCACGATCTCGATGATGACGATCTTCACGATCTTGATGATGCCATTCTTAATGATCTTGATGATGCCGATCTAATAGATCTCTATGATGACGATCTTTATAATAACGACGTTGACGATCCTGATGATGACAATCTAGATGATGTCGATCTCGATGATTCCGATCTTAAAACGTCTTGATGATAACGATTTAGATGATAACGACGAAGACGATCTCGATGATGACGATCTTGATGATGACGCTCAGGATGATGACGATCTCGAAGATGACGAACTCGATGATGAAGATCTCGTATGAACACGATCTTGATGATGATGATCTAGGTGACGACGATCTCGATGATGACGACGTTGACGTTCTCGAAGATGACGATCTGGATGATGACGATCTAGATGATGAAGATATCGATGATGACGATCCCAATGATGTTGATCTCGATGATACTGATATTAATGATCTTGATGATGACGATCTTGAAGATAACTCGTACACGATCTCGATGATGACGAACTTGATGATGACGAGCTAGACCTGACTCGATGACGAGACTGACCTGACTCGATGATGATAACGATGATGATGACTGATGATGGATGATGATGATGATGGATGATGTTGATGATGGATGATGATGATGATGATGATGATCTCGATGATGTAGATCTCGCTGATGATGATCTAAATGATGATCTAAATAGTGAAGATAATGTCGATGATTATGATCTAAATGATGATTTAAATGATGAAGATGACATCGATGGATGATGACCTAAATGATGATCTAAATGATGATGATGATATAAATGATGATGATGATCTAGATTATGATGATGATGATGATGATGATGATGATGATGATGAAGATGAATGATGAAGATGAAGATGAAGATGATGATGAATCCGCAGGTTAGTACCGTCTACTTACGGGGGCAGGCAATGCGGGATCTAATTCGATGAAAAAATGATTATGACTGATGATGAATGATGATGATTCTAGATGATGATGATTCTAGAGGATGATGATTCTAGATGATGATGATGATGATAATGATGATGATAATGATCTAGATGATGATAATGATGATGTTGATGATCTAGATGATGATGTTCTAGAGGATCTAGATGATCTGACGATGATAATCTAGATGATGATCTGATCTAGATGATATGGATCTAGATGATGATGATCTAGTTGATAATGATCTTGATGATGATGATGATAATCTAGATGATGATGATGATGATCTAGATGATGACGATCTAGATGACGATGATGATCTAGACGATGATGATGCTGTTTATGATGTAGATGTTGATGATGACCTAGAGCTGTAATCTAGATGATGATTATGATGATCCTAAGATGATGACCCACGATGACGATGATCACGTAGATGATGATCATGATCTAGATCGATTGTGGATGATGATGAATCTAGACTTGACTGATGATGTTGATGATTTTTTGAATATTGATGATGATGATCTAGATTGATGATAGTAATGATCTAGATGATGATGATGATCTAGATGATGATAATCTAGATGATTGATCATGATGACGCTGATCTAGATGATGTATGATGATGATGATGATTACAAGATGATGATGATGTATCTAGATGATGATGTATGACTTAGGAGGATCATGAATGATGATGGGATGTTGTTCAAGGTAGAACTATAGAAGTGACCGAGGAGAAAATTTGACCTATTTACGACGAAGATGATGATGCCAGCTGATGATGATCTAGATGAAGATGAGATGATGATGACTGATGATACAGATTGATTTTGATGATGACGTTCTAGATGATGATGATTGTAGATGATAATGATGATGATCTAAATATGATGATCTAGATGATGATGATGATGTAGATGATGATGATGATCTAGATGAAGATGATGATGATCTAGATGACTGAGGGAGGATCATGATGATAACGGATGTTATTCAAGTAGAAACTATAGAAGTGACCGTGGTGAAAAAATTGACTATTACGACGAATATGATGATGCTGATGATCTAGATGATGATGATGTTGATGATGTAGATGTTGATAATGATGATGATCTAGATTATTATGATGATCTAGGTGATGACGATGACGATGATGATCTAGACGATGGAGATTGATAACGATCAAGATGATGTTGATTAATGTTGATGATGATGATTATGATGTTGATGATGTAGATGTTGATGATGATGATCTAGATGATGATGATGATGATCTAGATAATGATGATCTAGACGCTAGCTGCTGATGATGATCTAATGATGATGATGATTGATCCTAGATGATGATGATGATGGAGGAGGTTCATGATGAATGAATGGATGATGTTCAAGTAGAAACTATAGCTAGAAAAAAAACTTCATCATGGAGAAACCAATTGACGATCTGGACGAGGATGATGATGATAAAGATGATGATGAGAAAAAAGAAGATGATGATGATGATGAAGATGATGATGGACAGTCGCAGGTAGTACCGTCTAGTTTACGATAGCAGGAAATGCCTTGCCCCTGACTCGATGATGATGATGGTTATCAAGATGATGATTGATCTAGATGATGATGATGATGATGATGGAGGAGGAAATTGATATTGATGGCGATGATATTCAGGTAGAATAGGTAGAAAAAAGAAATCCATGTCAAAAAGTTACCAATGAAGATGATGATGGTTCTGGCTGCTGCTGCTGATGAAGAAGAAGATGATGATGCAGCTGCTGCTGCTGCTGATGATGATGATGCTGCTCCTGCTGCTGATGATGATGAGAAGATGATGCAGCTGCTGCTGCTGCTGATGATGATGATGAATGCAGCTGATGATGATGATGATGATCTAGATGATGATGATGATGATCTAGATGATGCTAGACGCTGATGATGATGATGTTCTAGATGATGATGATGATTGCGGAGGATAATGATGTTGATGATAGATGATGTACAAGTAGTACTATAGGTAGAAAAAAAACTCGATGTCAGAATGTTTACCCATGGAGAAAAAATTGAAGATCGCGACGAAGATTATGATCCTGCAACTTACGGTTGCAGGCAATGCCTGACCTGACTCGATTAATTATATGATGACCGATGCATGATGATGACCGGATGATGGATGATAATGAGGATTGATGGATGATGATCTAGATGATGATAACAATGATGATCTAGAATGATGATGATGAAGATGATCTAGATGATGATGATAATGATCTAGATGATGATGATCTAGATGATGATGATGATGAAAATGATAATGATCAAGATGATGATGATGATGATCAAGATGATGATGATGATGATCTATATGATTATGATGATGATCTAGACGCTGATGATGATGATAATCTAGATGATGATGATGATGGAGGAGGATAATGACGGATGATGGATGATGTTCAAGTACAATCATGGAGAAAAAATTGACGATCTCGACGAAGATGATGATCCTGATGATGTTGATGATGATGATGATGCCCATGAAGATGATGACGAAGATGAAGATGGCGATGATGAAGATGAAGATGATAGTCGCAGATAGTACCGTCTACTTACGGTAGCAGGCAATGCTCTGATCTAATTCGATGATGATGATTATGACTGATGATGAATGATGATGATGATGATGATGATGATTGATGACGATCATGCATCGACGATGATGGCGATGATGAAGATGAAGATGATGAACAGTCGTCAAGGTAAATTGCCGGTGTACTATACTGGTTGCCAGGAAATCGCTCTGAAAACTGACTCAATGATGATAGATGATAGATGACATGATGATGATGACAGAATGATGGATGTTAATGAGGATGGATGATGATGAAATGGGAAATGATGATCTAGATGTATAATGATGATCTAGATGATGTATGATCTAGATGATGATTATGATCTAATTGATGATTTTCGATCAAGATGAACGATTATGATATAGATGATAGATAATGACCTACATGATGATCGACCGATGACCTAGATGACGACTGACGATGCTGATCTAGATGATGATGAACGATGATCTAGTTGATTGTGATTGTATGATCTAGATGATGATGGGATGATCAGAGATCTAGAATGATGATGATGATGATGACTGATCTAGGATGACGATGAGCCTGGACGCTGATGAAGATGAGCTGGACGCTGATCGATAGATGATTCTTAGATGTATGATGATGATCGAAGAGGATCATGATGATGATGGATTGATGTCTTCAAGTAGAAACATAAATAGGGCAGAAATATAAAAACTCCTTGCGTCCAAAAGTTGACCATTGGATGAAAAACGATTGACGATCTCGACGAAGATGATGATGATGGACTATTCATGAAGATGAAGATGAAGTATGATGGTGAAAGTCAGCAGGTTGTAGTTAAACGGTCTATTTACGGTGTGCAGGCAATGCCTGATGTAACTCGATGATGAATGGATTATTACTGGCATTGATGAATGATGATGATTCTATTTGATTGATGTAGACCGGATGATGAATGATGATGATCTTAGACTGATGATGATAATCTAGATAAGATGAGATCTAGATTTGATGATTGGATGATCAAGATGATGATGATGGATCGTAGATGATGATGATGGATCAAGACTGATGATAGTTGTGAAGGATGATGATTGATTTAGAGGGATGATGATGAATCTGAATGATGAATGTTTGTATTTACACATGATGACGATGATCTAGATGATGATGATTTAGTATGATTTAGATGATGATGATGATTTAGATGATGATTTTAGGAATGAATGATGATGATGATGATGATGATGATTGAATGATGATGATATTGATGATGATTGATGATGATTGGATGTTCGGAGGGATAATGATGATGATTGGATTGATGCTCAAATGTAAAACTATCAGGATAGAAAAAAAACTCCATGATCAGAAGATTACAATGGAGAAAAAATTGCGACGATTCTCAAAGAAGATTAATGCTTTGCTGCTGCTGATGATAGATGATGAAGTATGATGATGATAGGCGATAGATGAAGATGGAAGATTATGATGACAGTCGCAAGGCTTGTACCAGTCTACCTATTAAACCGGCGGTTTTTTGTTTTTATAGCAGGAAACGCCTGGATCTAACCTTCGATGATGATTGATTATGACAAGATGATGTATGATGCTATATGACGAACGATCGATGATGATGATGACAGACGACGACGGACGATTGATGATGATGGAGGTGGATCAGTTCGATGATGATGGATGATGTTCAAGTAGAAACTATAGGTAAAAAGATAATAACATCCATGTTCAGAAGTGACCATGGAGTAAAAATTGACGATCTCGACGAAGATGCGCTGCTGATGATGATGAAGATGAAGATGGTGATGACGATCACAGATGATGATGTTGATGGCTTATGATGATATATGAAGATGATGATCACACCAGATGATGATGATCGATGAGAGTCGCAGGTAGTACAGTCTACTTACGGTAGCAGGCAATGCCTAAGCTAGACCTTCGAATGGAATATGATAATGACGAATGATGATGAGTGGACCGAATGATGTGGATAATGCAGGATGGATGGATGATGATGATCTAGATGATGATGAAACTTAGATGACTGATCTCGATGATGATGGATGATGATCTAGATTGATGATGTTGATGATGATGATGACGATGATCTAGATGACGATAATGATGGATCGATCTAAATGATGTTGATGATCTTGATAATGATGATGATGCACGATGATGACCATGATCCATCATCTAGATGATGATAGATGATGATCAAGAATGATGACTGGTTCTCGATGATGATGATCTTGTGATGATGGATGATGATGACGGATGATGATCATGATATCGATGATTGAACATGATCTCGACGATGATGATCTAAATGATGATGATGACGGTCTCGATGATGATGATGATGATTATGATGATTGATGATGTTGATGAAGATGATGGATGAGGATGATGATAATCACAAGCCAAAACGACAACAAATCCTGAGCGACGACTGGGACAAGCCTGTCCCTGGCAGAGACTAGTGGAGTACAATCCTAATCAAATCTAAGGTTTCGATATGCAACTTCCTGCCCATGGAAGGGAGAGAAATTCCTGACGATGAGACTTCTTCCAGAGTTGAGGACCTATCTCCACTACAACAATAACAATAACAACAAAGAAAAACTCCATGTCAGAAGTGACCATAGAGAAAAGAAGCCAAAACGACAACAAATCCTGAGAGACGACTGGGACAAGACTGTCCCTGGCAGAGACCGGAGATGATGATGATGATGGATGATGATGATTGATGGATGATGATGATGATGATGACAGATGATGATGATGATTGATGATGGATGATAATAATGGATGAGGATGATGATGATCACAAGAAGCCGAAACGACAACAAATCCTGAGCGACTGGGACAAGCCTGTCCCTGGCAGAGACTAGTGGAGTACAATCCTAATCAAATCTAAGGTTTCGATATGCAACTTCCTGTCCATGGAAGGGAGAGAAATTCCTGACGACGAGACTTCTTCCAGAGTTGAGGACCTATCTCCACTACAACAATAACAATAACAACAAAGAAAAACTCCATGTCAGAAGTGACCATGGAGAAAAGAAGCCAAAACGACAACAAATCCTGAGAGACGACTGGGACAAGCCTGTCCGTGGCAGAGACCGGTGATGATGCTGCAGCTGCTGCTGATGATGAAGATGATGGATGATGACGATCTTGATGATGAGATGATGATGATGACAAGATGAAAACGACAAAACCGTCTGAGCTCAACTGGGACAGGACTGTCCGATGCAGACCTGACTTGATCATATATATACGATGAAGTCTATTCATGACAAGAGACACTGTATGATGATGATGATAATGATGATGATGATGATGAGCCAAAACGACAACAAATCCTCAGAGATAACTGGGACAAGCCTGTTCCAGGCAGAGCCTAGTGGAGTACAATCCTAATCAAATCTAAGGTTTCGATATGCAACTTCCTGTCCATGGAAGGGAGAGAAATTCCTGACGACGAGACTTCTTCCAGCGTTGAGGACCTATCTCCACTACAACAATAACAATAACAACAAAGAAAAACTCCATGTCAGAAGTGACCATGGAGAAAAGAAGCCAAAACGACAACAAATCCTGAGAGACGACTGGGACAAGACTGTCCCTGGCAGAGACCGGTGATGATGATGATGATGATGATGGATGATGATGATGATGATGATGACGGATGATGATGATGATGATTGATGATGGATGATAATGATGGATGAGGATGATGATGATGACAAGAAGCCAAAACGACAACAAATCCTGAGCGACGACTGGGACAAGCCTGTCCCTGGCAGAGACTAGTGGAGTACAATCCTAATCAAATCTAAGGTTTCGATATGCAACTTCCTGTCCATGGAAGGGAGAGAAATTCCTGATGACGAGACTTCTTCCAGCGTTGAGGACCTATCTCCACTACAACAATAACAATAACAACAAAGAAAAACTCCATGTCAGAAGTGACCATGGAGAAAAGAAGCCAAAACGACAACAAATCCTGAGAGACGACTGGGACAAGACTGTCCCTGGCAGAGACCGGTGATGATGATGATGATGGATGATGATGATTGATGGATGATGATGATGATGATGATGACGGATGATGATGATGATTGCTTATGGATGATAATGATGGATGAGGATGATGATGATGACAAGAAACCAAAACGACAACAAATCCTGAGCGACGACTGGGACAAGCCTGTCCCTGGCAGAGACTAGTGGAGTACAATCCTAATCAAATCTAAGGTTTCGATATGCAACTTCCTGTCCATGGAAGGGAGAGAAATTCCTGATGACGAGACTTCTTCCGGCGTTGAGGACCTATCTCCACTACAACAATAACAATAACAACAAAGAAAAACTCCATGTCAGAAGTGACCATGGAGAAAAGAAGCCAAAACGACAACAAATCCTGAGCGACGACTGGGACAAGCCTGTCCGTGGCAGAGACCGGTGATGATGCTGCAGCTGCTGCTGATGATGAAGATGATGGATGATGACGATCTCAATGATGATCTTGATGATGATGTTCTTGAAGATCACAGTCGCAGGTAGTACCGTCTACTCTTATTTACGGTAGCAGGCGATGCCTGACCTGACTCTATCATATATATACGATGAAGTCTATTCATGACAAGAGACACTGTATGATGATGATGATGATGATGATGATGATGATGAGCCAAAACGACAACAAATCCTCAGAGATAACTGGGACAAGCCTGTTACAGGCAGAGACTAGTGGAGTACATTCCTAATTAAAATCGAAGGTTTGGCTATGCAACTTCCTGTCCATGGAAGGGAGAGAAATTCCTGATGACGAGACTTCTTCCAGCGTTGAGGACCTATCTCCACTACAACAATAACAATAACAACAAAGAAAAACTCCATGTCAGAAGTGACCATGGAGAAAAGAAGCCAAAACGACAACAAATCCTGAGAGACGACTGCGACAAGACTGTCCCTGGCAGAGACCGGTGATGATGATGATGATGATGATTGATGGATGATGATGATGATGATGATGATGATGATGATGATGATGATGATGATTGATGATGGATGAGGATGATGATGATGACAAGAAGCCAAAACGACAACAAATCCTGAGCGACGACTGCGACAAGCCTGTCCCTGGCAGAGACTAGTGGAGTACAATCCTAATCAAATCTAAGGTTTCGATATGCAACTTCCTGTCCATGGAAGGGAGAGAAATTCCTGACGACGAGACTTCTTCCAGCGTTGAGGACCTATCTCCACTACAACAATAACAATAACAACAAAGAAAAACTCCATGTTACAAGTGACCATGGAGAAAAGAAGACAAAACGACAACAAATCTTGAGAGACGACTGGGACAAGATTGTCCCTGGCAGAGACCAGTGATGATGAT
This sequence comes from Margaritifera margaritifera, assembly GCA_029931535.1. Classification (NCBI taxonomy): domain Eukaryota; kingdom Metazoa; phylum Mollusca; class Bivalvia; order Unionida; family Margaritiferidae; genus Margaritifera; species Margaritifera margaritifera. Next base: position 20,168 of record JAQPZY010000571.1, read on the forward strand.
GATGATGATGATGATGATGGATGATGATTGATGGATGAAGATGATGATGATGTTGATGATGATGATGATTGATGATGGATGATAATGATGACCAAGAAGCCAAAATCGCAGGTAGTACCGTCTACTCCTATTTCCGGTAGCAGGCGATGCCTGACCTGACTCTATCATATATATACGATGAAGTCTATTTATGACAAGAGACACTGTGTGATGATGATGATGATGATGATGATGATGACCCAAAATGACAACAAATCCTGAGAGACAACTGGGACAAGCCTGTCCCTGGCAGAGACTAGTGGAGTACATTCTTAATCAAATCTAAGGTTTCGCTATGCAACTTCCTGTCCATGGAAGGAAGACAAATTCCTGATGATGAGACTTCTTCCAGCGTTGAGGACCTATCTCCACTACAACAATAACAATAACAACAAAGAAAAACTCCATGTCAGAAGTGACCATGGAGAAAAGAAGCCAAAACGACAACAAATCCTGAGAGACGACTGGGACAAGACTGTCCCTGGCAGAGACCGGTGATGATGATGATGATTGATGGATGATGATGATGATGATGACAGATGATGATGATGATTGATGATGGATGATAATAATGGATGAGGTTGATGATGATGAGAAGAAGCCGAAACGACAACAAATCCTGAGAGACGACTGGAACAAGCCTGTCCCTGGCAGAGACTAGTGGAGTACAATCCTAATCAAATCTAAGGTTTCGATATGCAACTTCCTGTCCATGGAAGGGAGAGAAATTCCTGATGACGAGACTTCTTCCGGCGTTGAGGACCTATCTCCACTACAACAATAACAATAACAACAAAGAAAAACTCCATGTCAGAAGTGACCATGGAGAAAAGAAGCCAAAACGACAACAAATCCTGAGCGACGACTGGGACAAGCCTGTCCGTGGCAGAGACCGGTGATGATGCTGCAGCTGCTGCTGATGATGAAGATGATGGATGATGACGATCTTGATGATGATGTTCTTGAAGATCACAGTCGCAGGTAGTACCGTCTACTCTTATTTACGGTAGCAGGCGATGCCTGACCTGACTCTATCATATATATACGATGAAGTCTATTCATGACAAGAGACACTGTATGATGATGATGATGATGATGATGATGATGATGATGAGCCAAAACGACAACAAATCCTCAGAGATAACTGGGACAAGCCTGTTCCAGGCAGAGACTAGTGGAGTACATTTCTAATTAAAATCGAAGGTTTCGCTATGCAACTTCCTGTCCATGGAAGGGAGAGAAATTCCTGACGACGAGACTTCTTCCTGCGTTGAGGACCTATCTCCACTACAACAATAACAATAACAACAAAGAAAAACTCCATGTCAGAAGTGACCATGGAGAAAAGAAGCCAAAACGACAACAAATCCTGAGAGACGACTGGGACAAGACTGTCCCTGGCAGAGACCGGTGATGATGATGATGATGATGATGATGATGATGATGATGGATGATGATGATGATGATGCTGACGGATGATGATGATGATGATTGATGATGGATGATAATGATGGATGAGGATGATGATGATGACAAGAAGCCAAAACGACAACAAATCCTGAGCGACGACTGCGACAAGCCTGTCCCTGGCAGAGACCAGTGGAGTACAATCCTAATCAAATCTAAGGTTTCGATATGCAACTTCCTGTCCATGGAAGGGAGAGAAATTCCTGATGACAAGACTTCTTCCAGCGTTGAGGACCTATCTCACTACAACAATAACAATAACAACAAAGAAAAACTCCATGTCAGAAGTGACCATGGAGAAAAGAAGCCAAAACGACAACAAATCCTGAGAGACGACTGGGACAAGACTGTCCCTGGCAGAGACCGGTGATGATGATGATGATGGATGATGATGATTGATGGATGATGATGATGATGATGATGACGGATGATGATGATGATGATGATTGATTATGGATGATAATGATGGATGAGGATGATGATGATGACAAGAAACCAAAACGACAACAAATCCTGAGCGACGACTGGGACAAGCCTGTCCCTGGCAGAGATTAGTGGAGTACAATCCTAATCAAATCTAAGGTTTCGATATGCAATTTCCTGTCCATGGAAGGGAGAGAAATTCCTGATGACGAGACTTCTTCCGGCGTTGAGGACCTATCTCCACTACAACAATAACAATAACAACAAAGAAAAACTCCATGTCAGAAGTGACCATGGAGAAAAGAAGCCAAAACGACAACAAATCCTGAGCGACGACTGGGACAAGCCTGTCCGTGGCAGAGACCGGTGATGATGCTGCAGCTGCTGCTGATGATGAAGATGATGGATGATGACGATCTTGATGATGATGTTCTTGAAGATCACAGTCGCAGGTAGTACCGTCTACTCTTATTTACGGTAGCAGGCGATGCCTGACCTGACTCTATCATATATATACGATGAAGTCTATTCATGACAAGAGACACTGTATGATGATGATGATGATGATGATGATGATGATGATGAGCCAAAACGACAACAAATCCTCAGAGATAACTGGGACAAGCCTGTTCCAGGCAGAGCCTAGTGGAGTACATTCCTAATAAAAATCGAAGGTTTCGCTATGCAACTTCCTGTCCATGGAAGGGAGAGAAATTCCTGACGACGAGACTTCTTCCAGCGTTGAGGACCTATCTCCACTACAACAATAACAATAACAACAAAGAAAAACTCCATGTCAGAAGTGACCATGGAGAAAAGAAGCCAAAACGACAACAAATCCTGAGAGACGACTGCGACAAGACTGTCCCTGGCAGAGACCGGTGATGATGATGATGATGATGATGATGATGGATGATGATTGATGGATGATGATGATGATGATGCTGACGGATGATGATGATGATGATTGATGATGGATGATAATGATGGATGAGGATGATGATGATGACAAGAAGCCAAAACGACAACAAATCCTGAGCGACGACTGCGACAAGCCTGTCCCTGGCAGAGACTAGTGGAGTACAATCCTAATCAAATCTAAGGTTTCGATATGCAACTTCCTGTCCATGGAAGGGAGAGAAATTCCTGATGACGAGACTTCTTCCAGCGTTGAGGACCTATCTCCACTACAACAATAACAATAACAACAAAGAAAAACTCCATGTCAGAAGTGACCATGGAGAAAAGAAGCCAAAACGACAACAAATCCTGAGAGACGACTGGGACAAGACTGTCCCTGGCAGAGACCGGTGATGATGATGATGATGGATGATGATGATGATGATGATGATGATGATGATGATGATGATGATGATGATGATGATGATTGATGATGGATGATAATGATGGATGATGATGACCCAAAATGACAACAAATCCTGAGGGACAACTGGGACAAGCCTGTCCCTGGCAGAGATTAGTGGAGTACATTCCTAATCAAATCTAAGGTTTCGCTATGCAACTTCCTGTCCATGGAAGGAAGACAAATTCCTGATGATGAGACTTCTTCCAGCGTTGAGGACCTATCTCCACTACAACAATAACGACAAAGAAAATCTCGATGTCAGAAGTGACCATGGAGAAAAGAAGCCAAAACGACAACAAATCCTGAGAGACGACTGGGACAAGACTGTCCCTGGCAGAGACCGGTGATGATGATGATGATGATGATGATGATGATGATTGATGGATGATCATGACGGATGATGATGATGATTGATGATGGATGATAATCATGGATGAGGAGGATGATGACGACAAGCAACCAAAACGACAACAAATCCTGAGCGACGACTGGGACAAGCCTGTCCGTGGCAGAGACCGGTGATGATGCTGCAGCTGCTGCTGATGATGAAGATGATGGATGATGACGATCTTGATGATGATGTTCTTGAAGATCACAGTCGCAGGTAGTACCGTCTACTCTTATTTACGTGTGCAGGCGATGCCTGACCTGACTCTATCATATATATACGATGAAGTCTATTCATGACAAGAGACACTGTATGATGATGATGATGATGATGATGATGATGATGATGAGCCAAAACGACAACAAATCCTCAGAGATAACTGGGACAAGCCTGTTCCAGGCAGAGACTAGTGGAGTACATTTCTAACTAAAATCGAAGGTTTCGCTATGCAACTTCCTGTCCATGGAAGGGAGAGAAATTCCTGACGACGAGACTTCTTCCTGCGTTGAGGACCTATCTCCACTACAACAATAACAATAACAACAAAGAAAAACTCCATGTCAGAAGTGACCATGGAGAAAAGAAGCCAAAACGACAACAAATCCTGAGAGACGACTGGGACAAGACTGTCCCTGGCAGAGACCGGTGATGATGATGATGATGATGATGATGATGGATGATGATTGATGGATGATGATGATGATGATGCTGACGGATGATGATGATGATGATTGATGATGGATGATAATGATGGATGAGGATGATGATGATGACAAGAAGCCAAAACGACAACAAATCCTGAGCGACGACTGCGACAAGCCTGTCCCTGGCAGAGACTAGTGGAGTACAATCCTAATCAAATCTAAGGTTTCGATATGCAACTTCCTGTCCATGGAAGGGAGAGAAATTCCTGATGACAAGACTTCTTCCAGCGTTGAGGACCTATCTCCACTACAACAATAACAATAACAACAAAGAAAAACTCCATGTCAGAAGTGACCATGGAGAAAAGAAGCCAAAACGACAACAAATCCTGAGAGACGACTGGGACAAGACTGTCCCTGGCAGAGACCGGTGATGATGATGATGATGGATGATGATGATTGATGGATGATGATGATGATGATGATGATGGATGATGATGATGATGATGATTGATTATGGATGATAATGATGGATGAGGATGATGATGATGACAAGAAACCAAAACGACAACAAATCCTGAGCGACGACTGGGACAAGCCTGTCCCTGGCAGAGACTAGTGGAGTACAATCCTAATCAAATCTAAGGTTTCGATATGCAATTTCCTGTCCATGGAAGGGAGAGAAATTCCTGATGACGAGACTTCTTCCGGCATTGAGGACCTATCTCCACTACAACAATAACAATAACAACAAAGAAAAACTCCATGTCAGAAGTGACCATGGAGAAAAGAAGCCAAAACGACAACAAATCCTGAGCGACGACTGGGACAAGCCTGTCCGTGGCAGAGACCGGTGATGATGCTGCAGCTGCTGCTGATGATGAAGATGATGGATGATGACGATCTCAATGATGATCTTGATGATGATGTTCTTGAAGATCACAGTCGCAGGTAGTACCGTCTACTCTTATTTACGGTAGCAGGCGATGCCTGACCTGACTCTATCATATATATACGATGAAGTCTATTCATGACAAGAGACACTGTATGATGATGATGATGATGATGATGATGATGATGAGCCAAAACGACAACAAATCCTCAGAGATAACTGGGACAAGCCTGTTCCAGGCAGAGCCTAGTGGAGTACATTCCTAATAAAAATTGAAGGTTTCGCTATGCAACTTCCTGTCCATGGAAGGGAGAGAAATTCCTGACGACGAGACTTCTTCCAGCGTTGAGGACCTATCTCCACTACAACAATAACAATAACAACAAAGAAAAACTCCATGTCAGAAGTGACCATAGAGAAAAGAAGCCAAAACGACAACAAATCCTGAGAGACGACTGGGACAAGACTGTCCCTGGCAGAGACCGGAGATGATGATGATGATGATGATGGATGGTGATGATTGATGGATGATGATCATGATGATGACGGATGATGATGATGATGATTAATGATGGATGATAATGATGGATGAGGATGATGATAATCACAAGCCAAAACGACAACAAATCCTGAGCGACGACTGGGACAAGCCTGTCCCTGGCAGAGACTAGTGGAGTACAATCCTAATAAAATCTAAGGTTTCGATATGCAACTTCCTGCCCATGGAAGGGAGAGAAATTCCTGACGACGAGACTTCTTCCAGCGTTGAGGACCTATCTCCACTACAACAATAACAATAACAACAAAGAAAAACTCCATGTCAGAAGTGACCATGGAGAAAAGAAGCCAAAAGGACAACAAATCCTGAGAGACGACTGGAACAAGACTGTCCCTGGCAGAGACCGGTGATGATGATGATGATGATGATGGATGATGATTGATGGATGATGATGATGATGATGTTGACGGATGATGATGATGATGATTGATGATGGATGATAATGATGGATGAGGATGATGATGATGACAAGAAGCCAAAACGACAACAAATCCTGAGCGACAACTGGGACAAGACTGTCCCTGGCAGAGACCGGTGATGATGATGATGATGGATGATGATGATTGATGGATGATGATGATGATGATGATGACGGATGATGATGATGAGATTATGGATGATAATGATAGATGAGGATGATGATGATGACAAGAAGCCAAAACGACAACAAATCCTGAGCGAAGACTGGGACAAGCCTGTCCCTGGCAGAGACTAGTGGAGTACATTCCTAATCAAATCGAAGGTTTCGATATGCAACTTCCTGTCCATGGAAGGGAGAGAAATTCCTGACGACGAGACTTCTTCCAGCGTTGAGGACCTATCTCCACTACAACAATAACAATAACAACAAAGAAAAACTCCATGTCAGAAGTGACCATGGAGAAAAGAAGCCAAAACGACAACAAATCCTGAGAGACGACTGGGACAAGACTGTCCCTGGCAGAGACCGGTGATGATGATGATGATGATGATGATGATGATGATGATGATGATGATGATGATGATGATGATGATGATGATGATGATGGATGATAATGATGGATGAGGATGATGATGATGACAAGAAGCCAAAACGACAACAAATCCTGAGCGACGACTGGGACAAGCCTGTCCCTGGCAGAGACTAGTGGAGTACAATCCTAATCAAATCTAAGGTTTCGATATGCAACTTCCTGTCCATGGAAGGGAGAGAAATTCCTGATGACGAGACTTCTTCCAGCGTTGAGGACCTATCTCCACTACAACAATAACAATAACAACAAAGAAAAACTCCATGTCAGAAGTGACCATGGAGAAAAGAAGCCAAAACGACAACAAATCCTGAGAGACGACTGGGACAAGACTGTCCCTGGCAGAGACCGGTGATGATGATGATGATGGATGATGATGATTGATGGATGATGATGATGATGATGATGACGGATGATGATGATGATGATGATTGATTATGGATGATAATGATGGATGAGGATGATGATGATGACAAGAAACCAAAACGACAACAAATCCTGAGCGACGACTGGGACAAGCCTGTCCCTGGCAGAGACTAGTGGAGTACAATCCTAATCAAATCTAAGGTTTCGATATGCAATTTCCTGTCCATGGAAGGGAGAGAAATTCCTGATGACGAGACTTCTTCCGGCGTTGAGGACCTATCTCCACTACAACAATAACAATAACAACAAAGAAAAACTCCATGTCAGAAGTGACCATGGAGAAAAGAAGCCAAAACGACAACAAATCCTGAGCGACGACTGGGACAAGCCTGTCCGTGGCAGAGACCGGTGATGATGCTGCAGCTGCTGCTGATGATGAAGATGATGGATGATGACGATCTTGATGATGATGTTCTTGAAGATCACAGTCGCAGGTAGTACCGTCTACTCTTATTTACGGTAGCAGGCGATGCCTGACCTGACTCTATCATATATATACGATGAAGTCTATTCATGACAAGAGACACTGTATGATGATGATGATGATGATGATGATGATGATGAGCCAAAACGACAACAAATCCTCAGAGATAACTGGGACAAGCCTGTTCCAGGCAGAGACTAGTGGAGTACATTTCTAATTAAAATCGAAGGTTTCGCTATGCAACTTCCTGTCCATGGAAGGGAGAGAAATTCCTGACGACGAGACTTCTTCCTGCGTTGAGGACCTATCTCCACTACAACAATAACAATAACAACAAAGAAAAACTCCATGTCAGAAGTGACCATGGAGAAAAGAAGCCAAAACGACAACAAATCCTGAGAGACGACTGGGACAAGACTGTCCCTGGCAGAGACCGGTGATGATGATGATGATGATGATGATGATGGATGATGATTGATGGATGATGATGATGCTGACGGATGAGGATGATGATGATTGATGATGATGACAAGAAGCCAAAACGACAACAAATCCTGAGCGACGACTGGGACAAGCCTGTCCCTGGCAGAGACTAGTGGAGTACAATCCTAATCAAATCTAAGGTTTCGATATGCAACTTCCTGTCCATGGAAGGGAGAGAAATTCCTGATGACGAGACTTCTTCCAGCGTTGAGGACCTATCTCCACTACAACAATAACAATAACAACAAAGAAAAACTCCATGTCAGAAGTGACCATGGAGAAAAGAAGCCAAAACGACAACAAATCCTGAGAGACGACTGGGACAAGACTGTCCCTGGCAGAGACCGGTGATGATGATGATGATGGATGATGATGATTGATGGATGATGATGATGATGATGATGACGGATGATGATGATGATGATTGATTATGGATGATAATGATGGATGAGGATGATGATGATGACAAGAAACCAAAACGACAACAAATCCTGAGCGACGACTGGGACAAGCCTGTCCCTGGCAGAGATTAGTGGAGTACAATCCTAATCAAATCTAAGGTTTCGATATGCAATTTCCTGTCCATGGAAGGGAGAGAAATTCCTGATGACGAGACTTCTTCCGGCGTTGAGGACCTATCTCCACTACAACAATAACAATAACAACAAAGAAAAACTCCATGTCAGAAGTGACCATGGAGAAAAGAAGCCAAAACGACAACAAATCCTGAGCGACGACTGGGACAAGCCTGTCCGTGGCAGAGACCGGTGATGATGCTGCAGCTGCTGCTGATGATGAAGATGATGGATGATGACGATCTTGATGATGATGTTCTTGAAGATCACAGTCGCAGGTAGTACCGTCTACTCTTATTTACGGTAGCAGGCGATGCCTGACCTGACTCTATCATATATATACGATGAAGTCTATTCATGACAAGAGACACTGTATGATGATGATGATGATGATGATGATGATGATGAGCCAAAACGACAACAAATCCTCAGAGATAACTGGGACAAGCCTGTTCCAGGCAGAGACTAGTGGAGTACATTTCTAATTAAAATCGAAGGTTTCGCTATGCAACTTCCTGTCCATGGAAGGGAGAGAAATTCCTGACGACGAGACTTCTTCCTGCGTTGAGGACCTATCTCCACTACAACAATAACAATAACAACAAAGAAAAACTCCATGTCAGAAGTGACCATGGAGAAAAGAAGCCAAAACGACAACAAATCCTGAGAGACGACTGGGACAAGACTGTCCCTGGCAGAGACCGGTGATGATGATGATGATGGATGATGATGATTGATGGATGATGATGATGATGATGATGACGGATGATGATGATGATGATGATTGATTATGGATGATAATGATGGATGAGGATGATGATGATGACAAGAAGCCAAAACGACAACAAATCCTGAGCGACGACTGGGACAAGCCTGTCCCTGGCAGAGACTAGTGGAGTACAATCCTAATCAAATCTAAGGTTTCGATATGCAACTTCCTGTCCATGGAAGGGAGAGAAATTCCTGATGACGAGACTTCTTCCGGCGTTGAGGACCTATCTCCACTACAACAATAACAATAACAACAAAGAAAAACTCCATGTCAGAAGTGACCATGGAGAAAAGAAGCCAAAACGACAACAAATCCTGAGCGACGACTGGGACAAGCCTGTCCGTGGCAGAGACCGGTGATGATGCTGCAGCTGCTGCTGATGATGATGAAGATGATGGATGATGACGATCTCAATGATGATGATGTTCTTGAAGATCACAGTCGCAGGTAGTACCGTCTACTCTTATTTACGGTAGCAGGCGATGCCTGACCTGACTCTATCATATATATACGATGAAGTCTATTCATGACAAGAGACACTGTATGATGATGATGATGATGATGATGATGATGATGAGCCAAAACGACAACAAATCCTCAGAGATAACTGGGACAAGCCTGTTCCAGGCAGAGACTAGTGGAGTACAATCCTAATCAAATCGAAGGTTACGATATGCAACTTCCTGTCCATGGAAGGGAGAGAAATTCCTGACGACGAGACTTCTTCCTGCGTTGAGGACCTATCTCCACTACAACAATAACAATAACAACAAAGAAAAACTCCATGTCAGAAGTGACCATGGAGAAAAGAAGCCAAAACGACAACAAATCCTGAGAGACGACTGGGACAAGACTGTCCCTGGCAGAGACCGGTGATGATGATGATGATGATGATGATGATGGATGATGATTGATGATGATGATGATGATGATTGATTATGGATGATAATGATGGATGAGGATGATGATGATGACAAGAAACCAAAACGACAACAAATCCTGAGCGACGACTGGGACAAGCCTGTCCCTGGCAGAGATTAGTGGAGTACAATCCTAATCAAATCTAAGGTTTCGATATGCAATTTCCTGTCCATGGAAGGGAGAGAAATTCCTGATGACGAGACTTCTTCCGGCGTTGAGGACCTATCTCCACTACAACAATAACAATAACAACAAAGAAAAACTCCATGTCAGAAGTGACCATGGAGAAAAGAAGCCAAAACGACAACAAATCCTGAGCGACGACTGGGACAAGCCTGTCCGTGGCAGAGACCGGTGATGATGCTGCAGCTGCTGCTGATGATGAAGATGATGGATGATGACGATCTTGATGATGATGTTCTTGAAGATCACAGTCGCAGGTAGTACCGTCTACTCTTATTTACGGTAGCAGGCGATGCCTGACCTGACTCTATCATATATATACGATGAAGTCTATTCATGACAAGAGACACTGTATGATGATGATGATGATGATGATGATGATGATGATGAGCCAAAACGACAACAAATCCTCAGAGATAACTGGGACAAGCCTGTTCCAGGCAGAGACTAGTGGAGTACATTTCTAATTAAAATCGAAGGTTTCGCTATGCAACTTCCTGTCCATGGAAGGGAGAGAAATTCCTGACGACGAGACTTCTTCCTGCGTTGAGGACCTATCTCCACTACAACAATAACAATAACAACAAAGAAAAACTCCATGTCAGAAGTGACCATGGAGAAAAGAAGCCAAAACGACAACAAATCCTGAGAGACGACTGGGACAAGACTGTCCCTGGCAGAGACCGGTGATGATGATGATGATGATGATGATGGATGATGATTGATGGATGATGATGATGATGATGCTGACGGATGATGATGATGATGATTGATGATGGATGATAATGATGGATGAGGATGATGATGATGACAAGAAGCCAAAACGACAACAAATCCTAAGCGACGACTGGGACAAGCCTGTCCCTGGCAGAGACTAGTGGAGTACAATCCTAATCAAATCTAAGGTTTCGATATGCAACTTCCTGTCCATGGAAGGCAGAGAAATTCCTGATGACAAGACTTCTTCCAGCGTTGAGGACCTATCTCCACTACAACAATAACAATAACAACAAAGAAAAACTCCATGTCAGAAGTGACCATGGAGAAAAGAAGCCAAAATGACAACAAATCCTGAGAGATGACTGGGACAAGACTGACAATGGCAGAGACCGGTGATGATGATGATGAAGATGATGGATGATGATGATGATGATGATGATGCTGATGATTGATGATGGATGAGGATGATGATGAAGACAAGAAGCCAAAACGACAACAAATCCTGAGAGACGACTGGGACAAGCCTGTGCCTGGCAGAGACTAGTGGAGAACAATCCTAATCAAATCGAAGGTTTCGATATGCAACTTTCTGTCCATGGAAGGGAGAGAAATTCCTGACGACAAGACTTCTTCCAGCGTTGAGGACCTATCTCCACTACAACAATAACAATAACAACAAAGAAAAACTCCATGTCAGAAGTGACCATGGAGAAAAGAAGCCAAAACGACAACAAATCCTGAGAGACGACTAGAACAAGACTGTCCCTGGCAGACACCGGTGATGATGATGATGATGATGGATGATGATTGATGGATGATGATGATGATGATGTTGACGGATGATGATGATGATGATTGATGATGGATGATAATGATGGATGAGGATGACGATGATGACAAGAAGCCAAAACGACAACAAATCCTGAGCGACGACTGGGACAAGCCTGTCCCTGGCAGAGACCGGTGATGATGCTGCTGCTGCTGATGATGATGAAGATGATGGATGATGACGATCTTGATGATGATATTCTTGAAGATCACAGTCGCAGGTAGTACCGTCTACTCTTATTTACTGTAGCAGGCGATGCCTGACCTGACTCTATCATATATATACGATGAAGTCTATTCATGACAAGAGACACTGTATGATGATGATGATGATGATGATGATGATGAGCCAAAACGACAACAAATCCTCAGAGATAACTGGGACAAGCCTGTTCCAGGCAGAGACTAGTGGAGTACATTTCTAATTAAAATCGAAGGTTACGCTATGCAACTTCCTCTCCATGGAAGGGAGAGAAATTCCTGACGACGAGACTTCTTCCTGCGTTGAGGACCTATCTCCACTACAACAATAACAATAACAACGAAGAAAAACTCCATGTCAGAAGTGACCATGGAGAAAAGAAGCCAAAACGACAACAAATCCTGAGCGACGACTGGGACAAGACTGTCCCTGGCAGAGACCGGTGATGATGATGATGATGGATGATGATGATTGATGGATGATGATGATGATGATGATGACGGATGATGATGATGATGATGATTGATTATGGATGATAATGATGGATGAGGATGATGATGATGACAAGAAGCCAAAACGACAACAAATCCTGAGCGACGACTGGGACAAGCCTGTCCCTGGCAGAGACTAGTGGAGTACAATCCTAATCAAATCTAAGGTTTCGATATGCAACTTCCTGTCCATGGAAGGGAGAGAAATTCCTGATGACGAGACTTCTTCCGGCGTTGAGGACCTATCTCCACTACAACAATAACAATAACAACAAAGAAAAACTCCATGTCAGAAGTGACCATGGAGAAAAGAAGCCAAAACGACAACAAATCCTGAGCGACGACTGGGACAAGCCTGTCCGTGGCAGAGACCGGTGATGATGCTGCAGCTGCTGCTGATGATGAAGATGATGGATGATGACGATCTCAATGATGATCTTGATGATGATGTTCTTGAAGATCACAGTCGCAGGTAGTAAATTCTACCCTTATTTATGGTAGCAGGCGATGCCTGAATTGACATTATCATATATAGACGATGAAGTCTATTCATGACAAGAGACACTGAAAGATGATGATGATGATGATGATGATGATGATGAGCCAAAACGACAACAAATCCTCAGAGATAACTGGGACAAGCCTGTTCCAGGCAGAGCCTAGTGGAGTACATTCCTAATTAAAATCGAAGGTTTTGCTATGCAACTTCCTGTCCATGGAAGAGAGAGAAATTCCTGACGACGAGACTTCTTCCTGCGTTGAGGACCTATCTCCACTACAACAATAACAATAACAACAAGGAAAAACTCCATGTCAGAAGTGACCATGGAGAAAAGAAGCCAAAACGACAACAAATCCTGAGAGATGACTGGGACAAGACTGACAATGGCAGAGACCGGTGATGATGATGATGATGATGATGGATGATGATGATGATGATGATGCTGATGATTGATGATGGATGAGGATGATGATGAAGACAAGAAGCCAAAACGACAACAAATCCTGAGAGACGACTGGGACAAGCCTGTGCCTGGCAGAGACTAGTGGAGAACAATCCTAATCAAATCGAAGGTTTCGATATGCAACTTCCTGTCCATGGAAGGGAGAGAAATTCCTGACGACAAGACTTCTTCCAGCGTTGAGGACCTATCTCCACTACAACAATAACAATAACAACAAAGAAAAACTCCATGTCAGAAGTGACCATGGAGAAAAGAAGCCAAAACGATAACAAATCCTGAGAGACGACTGGAACAAGACTGTCCCTGGCAGACACCGGTGATGATGATGATGATGATGGATGATGATTGATTGATGATGATGATGATGATGTTGACGGATGATGATGATGATGATTGATGATGGATGATAATGATGGATGAGGATGATGATGATGACAAGAAGCCAAAACGACAACAAATCCTGAGCGACGACTGGGACAAGCCTGTCCCTGGCAGAGACCGGTGATGATGCTGCTGCTGCTGATGATGATGAAGATGATGGATGATGACGATTTCAATAATGATCTTGATGATGATGATCTTGAAGATGACAGTCGCAGGTAGTACCGTCTACTCCTATTTCCGGTAGCAGGCGATGCCTGACCTGACTCTATCATATATATACGATGAAGTCTATTTATGACAAGAGACACTGTGTGATGATGATGATGATGACGATGACCCAAAATGATAACAAATCTTGAGAGACAACTGGGACAAGCCTGTCCCTGGCAGAGACTAGTGGAGTACATTCCTAATCAAATCGAAGCTTTCGCTATGCAACTTCCTGTCCATGGAAGGAAAGACAAATTCCTGATGACGAGACTTCTTCCAGCGTTGAGGACCTATCTCCACTACAACAATAACAATAACAACAAAGAAAAACTCCATGTCAGAAGTGACCATGGAGAAAAGAAGCCAAAACGACAACAAATCCTGAGAGACGACTGGGACAAGCCTGTCCCTGGCAGAGACCGGTGATGATGATGATGATGATGATGGATGATGATTGATGGATGATGATGATGATGATGCTGATGGATGATGATGATGATGATTGATGATGGATGATAATGATGGATGAGGATGATGAGGATGACAAGAAGCCAAAACGACAACAAATACTGAGAGACGACTGGGACAAGCCTGTCCCTGGCAGAGACTAGTGGAGTACAATCCTAATCAAATCTAAGGTTTCGATATGCAACTTCCTGTCTATGGAAGGGAGAGAAATTCCTGATGACAAGACTTCTTCCAGCGTTGAGGACCTATCTCCACTACAACAATAACAATAACAACAAAGAAAAACTCCATGTCAGAAGTGAACATGGAGAAAAGAAGCCAAAACGACAACAAATCCTGAGCGACGACTGGGACAAGACTGTCCCTGGCAGAGACCGGTGATGATGATGATGATGGATGATGATGATTGATGGATGATGATGATGATGATGTTGATGGATGATGATGATGATGATGATTGATTATGGATGATAATGATGGATGAGGATGATGATGATAACAAGAAGCCAAAACGACAACAAATCCTGAGCGACGACTGGGACAAGCCTGTCCCTGGCAGAGACTAGTGGAGTACAATCCTAATCAAATCTAAGGTTTCGATATGCAACTTCCTGTCCATGGAAGGGAGAGAAATTCCTGATGACGAGACTTCTTCCGGCGTTGAGGACCTATCTCCACTACAACAATAACAATAACAACAAAGAAAAACTCCATGTCAGAAGTGACCATGGAGAAAAGAAGCCAAAACGACAACAAATCCTGAGCGACAACTGGGACAAGCCTGTCCGTGGCAGAGACTGGTGATGATGCAGCAGCTGCTGCTGCTGATGAAGATGATGGATGATGACGATCTCAATGATGATCTTGATGATGATGTTCTTGAAGATCACAGTCGCAGGTAGTACCTTCTACCCTTATTTACGGTAGCAGGCGATGCCTGAACTGACACTATCATATATATACGATGAAGTCTATTCATGAGAAGAGACACTGTATGATGATGATGATGATGATGATGATGATGATGAGCCAAAACGACAACAAATCCTCAGAGATAACTGGGACAAGCCTGTTCCAGGCAGAGCCTAGTGGAGTACATTCCTAATTAAAATCGAAGGTTTTGCTATGCAACTTCCTGTCCATGGAAGAGAGAGAAATTCCTGACGACGAGACTTCTTCCAGCGTTGAGGACCTATCTCCACTACAACAATAACAATAACAACAAAGAAAAACTCCATGTCAGAAGTGACCATGGAGAAAAGAAGCCAAAACGACAACAAATCCTGAGAGACGACTGGGACAAGACTGTCCCTGGCAGAGACCGGTGATGATGATGATGATGATGATGGATGATGATGATGATGATGATGCTGATGATTGATGATGGATGATAATGATGGATGAGGATGATGATGATGACAAGAAGCCAAAACGACAACAAATCCTGTGCGACGACTGGGACAAGCCTTTCCCTGGCAGAGACTAGTGGAGTACAATCCTAATCAAATTGAAGGTTTCGATATGCAACTTCCTGTCCATGGAAGGGAGAGAAATTCCTGACGACGAGACTTCTTCCAGCGTTGAGGACCTATCTCCACTACAACAATAACAATAACAACAAAGAAAAACTCCATGTCAGAAGTGACCATGGAGAAAAGAAGACAAAACGTCAACAAATCCTGAGACGACTGGAACAAGACTGTCCCTGGCAGACACCGGTGATGATGATGATGATGATGATGATGATGGATGATGATTGATGGATGATGATGATGATGATGTTGACGGATGATGATGATGATGATTGATGATGGATGATAATGATGGATGAGGATGATGATGATGACAAGAAGCCAAAACGACAACAAATCCTGAGCGACGACTGGGACAAGCCTGTCCCTGGCAGAGACCGGTGATGATGCTGCTGCTGCTGCTGATGATGAAGATGATGGATGATGACGATTTCAATAATGATCTTGATGATGATGATCTTGAAGATGACAGTCGCAGGTAGTACCGTCTACTCCTATTGCCGGTAGCAGGCGATGCCTGACCTGACTCTATCATATATATACGATGAAGTCTATTTATGACAAGAGACACTGTGTGATGATGATGATGATGATGATGACCCAAAATGATAACAAATCCTGAGAGACAACTGGGACAAGCCTGTCCCTGGCAGAGACTAGTGGAGTACATTCCTAATCAAATCGAAGCTTTCGCTATGCAACTTCCTGTCCATGGAAGGAAGACAAATTCCTGATGACGAGACTTCTTCCAGCGTTGAGGACCTATCTCCACTACAACAATAACAATAACAACAAAGAAAAACTCCATGTCAGAAGTGACCATGGAGAAAAGAAGCCAAAACGACAACAAATCCTGAGAGACGACTGGGACAAGACTGTCCCTGGCAGAGACCGGTGATGATGATGATGATGATGATGATTGATAGATGATCATGACGGATGATGATGATTATTGATGATGGATGATAATCATGGATGAGGAGGATGATGATGACAAGCAGCCAAAACGACAACAAATCCTGAGCGACGACTGGGACAAGCCTGTCCCTGGCAGAGACTAGTGGAGTATAATCCTAATCAAATCTAAGGTTTCGATATGCAACTTCCTGTCCATGGAAGGGAGAGACATTCCTGACGACGAGACTTCTACCAGCGTTGAGGACCTATCTCCACTACAACAATAAGAATAACAACAAAGAAAAACTCCATGTCAGAAGTGACCATGGAGAAAAGAAGCCAAAACGACAAAAATCCTGAGCGACAATTGGGTTAAGACTGTCCCTGGCAGAGACAGGTGATGATGATGATGATGGATGATGACGATTGATGGATGATGATGATGATGATGATGATGATGATGATGACGGATGATGATGATGATTGATTATGGATGATAATGATGGATGAGGATGATGATGATGACAAGAAGCCAAAACGACAACAAATCCTGAGCGACGACTGGGACAAGCCTGTCCCTGGCAGAGACTAGTGGAGTACATTCCTAATCAAATCGAAGATTTCGATATGCAACTTCCTGTCCATGGAAGGGAGAGAAATTCCTGATGACGAGACTTCTTCCGGCGTTGAGGACCTATCTCCACTACAACAATAACAATAACAACAAAGAAAAACTCCATGTTAGAAGTGACCATGGAGAAAAGAAGCCAAAACGACAACAAATCCTGAGCGATGACTGGGACAAGCCTGTCCGTGGCAGAGACCGGTGATGATGCTGCAGCTGCTGCTGATGATGAAGATGATGGATGATGACGATCTTGATGATGATGTTCTTGAAGATCACAGTCGCAGGTAGTACCGTCTACTATTATTTACGGTAGCAGGCGATGCCTGACCTGACTCTATCATATATATACGATGAAGTCTACTCATGACAAGAGACACTGTATGATGATGATGATGATGATGATGATGATGATGATGATCCAAAACGACAACAAATCCTCAGAGATAACTGGGACAAGCCTGTTCCAGGCAGAGACTAGTGGAGTACATTTCTAATTAAAATCGAAGGTTTCGCTATGCAACTTCCTGTCCATGGAAGGGAGAGAAATTCCTGACGACGAGACTTCTTCCTGCGTTGAGGACCTATCTCCACTACAACAATAACAAGAACAACAAAGAAAAACTCCATGTCAGAAGTGACCATGGAGAAAAGAAGCCAAAACGACAACAAATCCTGAGAGACGACTGGGACAAGACTGTCCCTGGCAGAGACCGGTGATGATGATAATGATGATGATGATGATGGATGATGATTGATGGATGATGATGATGATGATTGATGATGGATGATAATGATGGATGAGGATGATGATGATGACAAGAAGCCAAAACGACAACAAATCCTGAGCGACGACTCGGACAAGCCTGTCCCTGGCAGAGACTAGTGGAGTACAATCCTAATCAAATCTAAGGTTTCGATATGCAACTTCCTGTCCATGGAAGGCAGAGAAATTCCTGATGACAAGACTTCTTCCAGCGTTGAGGACCTATCTCCACTACAACAATAACAATAACAACAAAGAAAAACTCCATGTCTATAGTGAACATGGAGAAAAGAAGCCAAAACGACAACAAATCCTGAGCGACGACTGGGACAAGACTGTCCCTGGTAGAGACCGGTGATGATGATGATGATGGATGATGATGATTGATGGATGATGATAATGATGATGATGACGGATGATGATGATGATGATGATTGATTATGGATGATAATGATGGATGAGGATGATGATGATGACAAGAAGCCAAAACGACAACAAATCCTGAGCGACGACTGGGACAAGCCTGTCCCTGGCAGAGACTAGTGGAGTACAATCCTAATCAAATCTAAGGTTTCGATATGCAACTTCCTGTCCATGGAAGGGAGAGAAATTCCTGATGACGAGACTTCTTCCGGCGTTGAGGACCTATCTCCACTACAACAATAACAATAACAACAAAGAAAAACTCCATGTCAGAAGTGACCATGGAGAAAAGAAGCCAAAACGACAACAAATCCTGAGCGACGACTGGGACAAGCCTGTCCGTGGCAGAGACCGGTGATGATGCTGCAGCTGCTGCTGATGATGAAGATGATGGATGATGACGATCTCAATGATGATCTTGATGATGATGTTCTTGAAGATCACAGTCGCAGGTAGTAAATTCTACCCTTATTTATGGTAGCAGGCGATGCCTGAATTGACATTATCATATATAGACGATGAAGTCTATTCATGACAAGAGACACTGAAAGATGATGATGATGATGATGATGATGATGATGAGCCAAAACGACAACAAATCCTCAGAGATAACTGGGACAAGCCTGTTCCAGGCAGAGTCTAGTGGAGTACATTCCTAATTAAAATCGAAGGTTTTGCTATGCAACTTCCTGTCCATGGAAGAGAGAGAAATTCCTGACGACGAGACTTCTTCCTGCGTTGAGGACCTATCTCCACTACAACAATAACAATAACAACAAGGAAAAACTCCATGTCAGAAGTGACCATGGAGAAAAGAAGCCAAAACGACAACAAATCCTGAGAGATGACTGGGACAAGACTGACAATGGCAGAGACCGGTGATGATGATGATGATGATGATGGATGATGATGATGATGATGATGCTGATGATTGATGATGGATGAGGATGATGATGAAGACAAGAAGCCAAAACGACAACAAATCCTGAGAGACGACTGGGACAAGCCTGTGCCTGGCAGAGACTAGTGGAGAACAATCCTAATCAAATCGAAGGTTTCGATATGCAACTTCCTGTCCATGGAAGGGAGAGAAATTCCTGACGACAAGACTTCTTCCAGCGTTGAGGACCTATCTCCACTACAACAATAACAATAACAACAAAGAAAAACTCCATGTCAGAAGTGACCATGGAGAAAAGAAGCCAAAACGACAACAAATCCTGAGAGACGACTAGAACAAGACTGTCCCTGGCAGACACCGGTGATGATGATGATGATGATGGATGATGATTGATGGATGATGATGATGATGATGTTGACGGATGATGATGATGATGATTGATGATGGATGATAATGATGGATGAGGATGACGATGATGACAAGAAGCCAAAACGACAACAAATCCTGAGCGACGACTGGGACAAGCCTGTCCCTGGCAGAGACCGGTGATGATGCTGCTGCTGCTGCTGATGATGAAGATGATGGATGATGATGATCTTGATGATGATGTTCTTGAAGATCACAGTCGCAGGTAGTACCGTCTACTCTTATTTACGGTAGCAGGCGATGCCTGACCTGACTCTATCATATATATACGATGAAGTCTATTCATGACAAGAGACACTGTATGATGATGATGATGATGATGATGATGAGCCAAAACGACAACAAATCCTCAGAGATAACTGGGACAAGCCTGTTCCAGGAAGAGACTAGTGGAGTACATTTCTAATTAAATTCGAAGGTTACGCTATGCAACTTCCTGTCCATGGAAGGGAGAGAAATTCCTAACGACGAGACTTCTTCCTGCGTTGAGGACCTATCTCCACTACAACAATAACAATAACAACAAAGAAAAACTCCATGTCAGAAGTAACCATGGAGAAAAGAAGCCAAAACGACAACAAATCCTGAGAGACGACTGGGACAAGACTGTCCCTGGCAGAGACGGGTGATGATGATGATGATGATGATGATGATGATGATGATGATGATGATGGATGATGATTGATGGATGATGATGATGATGATTGATGATGGATGATAATGATGGATGAGGATGATGATGATGACAAGAAGCCAAAACGACAACAAATCCTAAGCGACGACTGGGACAAGCCTGTCCCTGGCAGAGACTAGTGGAGTACAATCCTAATCAAATCTAAGGTTTCGATATGCAACTTCCTGTCCATGGAAGGCAGAGAAATTCCTGATGACAAGACTTCTTCCAGCGTTGAGGACCTATCTCCACTACAACAATAACAATAACAACAAAGAAAAACTCCATGTCAGAAGTGAACATGGAGAAAAGAAGCCAAAACGACAACAAATCCTGAGAGATGACTGGGACAAGACTGACAATGGCAGAGACCGGTGATGATGATGATGAAGATGATGGATGATGATGATGATGATGATGATGCTGATGATTGATGATGGATGAGGATGATGATGAAGACAAGAAGCCAAAACGACAACAAATCCTGAGAGACGACTGGGACAAGCCTGTGCCTGGCAGAGACTAGTGGAGAACAATCCTAATCAAATCGAAGGTTTCGATATGCAACTTTCTGTCCATGGAAGGGAGAGAAATTCCTGACGACAAGACTTCTTCCAGCGTTGAGGACCTATCTCCACTACAACAATAACAATAACAACAAAGAAAAACTCCATGTCAGAAGTGACCATGGAGAAAAGAAGCCAAAACGACAACAAATCCTGAGAGACGACTAGAACAAGACTGTCCCTGGCAGACACCGGTGATGATGATGATGATGATGGATGATGATTGATGGATGATGATGATGATGATGTTGACGGATGATGATGATGATGATTGATGATGGATGATAATGATGGATGAGGATGACGATGATGACAAGAAGCCAAAACGACAACAAATCCTGAGCGACGACTGGGACAAGCCTGTCCCTGGCAGAGACCGGTGATGATGCTGCTGCTGCTGATGATGATGAAGATGATGGATGATGACGATCTTGATGATGATATTCTTGAAGATCACAGTCGCAGGTAGTACCGTCTACTCTTATTTACTGTAGCAGGCGATGCCTGACCTGACTCTATCATATATATACGATGAAGTCTATTCATGACAAGAGACACTGTATGATGATGATGATGATGATGATGATGATGAGCCAAAACGACAACAAATCCTCAGAGATAACTGGGACAAGCCTGTTCCAGGCAGAGACTAGTGGAGTACATTTCTAATTAAAATCGAAGGTTACGCTATGCAACTTCCTGTCCATGGAAGGGAGAGAAATTCCTGACGACGAGACTTCTTCCTGCGTTGAGGACCTATCTCCACTACAACAATAACAATAACAACAAAGAAAAACTCCATGTCAGAAGTGACCATGGAGAAAAGAAGCCAAAACGACAACAAATCCTGAGCGACGACTGGGACAAGACTGTCCCTGGCAGAGACCGGTGATGATGATGATGATGGATGATGATGATTGATGGATGATGATGATGATGATGATGACGGATGATGATGATGATGATGATTGATTATGGATGATAATGATGGATGAGGATGATGATGATGACAAGAAGCCAAAACGACAACAAATCCTGAGCGACGACTGGGACAAGCCTGTCCCTGGCAGAGACTAGTGGAGTACAATCCTAATCAAATCTAAGGTTTCGATATGCAACTTCCTGTCCATGGAAGGGAGAGAAATTCCTGATGACGAGACTTCTTCCGGCGTTGAGGACCTATCTCCACTACAACAATAACAATAACAACAAAGAAAAACTCCATGTCAGAAGTGACCATGGAGAAAAGAAGCCAAAACGACAACAAATCCTGAGTGACGACTGGGACAAGCCTGTCCGTGGCAGAGACCGGTGATGATGCTGCAGCTGCTGCTGATGATGAAGATGATGGATGATGACGATCTCAATGATGATCTTGATGATGATGTTCTTGAAGATCACAGTCGCAGGTAGTAAATTCTACCCTTATTTACGGTAGCAGGCGATGCCTGAATTGACATTATCATATATAGACGATGAAGTCTATTCATGACAAGAGACACTGAAAGATGATGATGATGATGATGATGATGATGAGCCAAAACGACAACAAATCCTCAGAGATAACTGGGACAAGCCTGTTCCAGGCAGAGCCTAGTGGAGTACATTCCTAATTAAAATCGAAGGTTTTGCTATGCAACTTCCTGTCCATGGAAGAGAGAGAAATTCCTGACGACGAGACTTCTTCCTGCGTTGAGGACCTATCTCCACTACAACAATAACAATAACAACAAGGAAAAACTCCATGTCAGAAGTGACCATGGAGAAAAGAAGCCAAAACGACAACAAATCCTGAGAGATGACTGGGACAAGACTGACAATGGCAGAGACCGGTGATGATGATGATGATGATGATGGATGATGATGATGATGATGATGCTGATGATTGATGATGGATGAGGATGATGATGAAGACAAGAAGCCAAAACGACAACAAATCCTGAGAGACGACTGGGACAAGCCTGTGCCTGGCAGAGACTAGTGGAGAACAATCCTAATCAAATCGAAGGTTTCGATATGCAACTTCCTGTCCATGGAAGGGAGAGAAATTCCTGATGACAAGACTTCTTCCAGCGTTGAGGACCTATCTCCACTACAACAATAACAATAACAACAAAGAAAAACTCCATGTCAGAAGTGACCATGGAGAAAAGAAGCCAAAACGATAACAAATCCTGAGAGACGACTGGAACAAGACTGTCCCTGGCAGACACCGGTGATGATGATGAAGATGATGGATGATGATTGATTGATGATGATGATGATGATGTTGACGGATGATGATGATGATGATTGATGATGGATGATAATGATGGATGAGGATGATGATGATGACAAGAAGCCAAAACGACAACAAATCCTGAGCGACGACTGGGACAAGCCTGTCCCTGGCAGAGACCGGTGATGATGCTGCTGCTGCTGATGATGATGAAGATGATGGATGATGACGATTTCATAATGATCTTGATGATGATGATCTTGAAGATGACAGTCGCAGGTAGTACCGTCTACTCTATTTCCGGTAGCAGGCGATGCCTGACCTGACTCTATCATATATATACGATGAAGTCTATTTATGACAAGAGACACTGTGTGATGATGATGATGATGACGATGACCCAAAATGATAACAAATCTTGAGAGACAACTGGGACAAGCCTGTCCCTGGCAGAGACTAGTGGAGTACATTCCTAATCAAATCGAAGCTTTCGCTATGCAACTTCCTGTCCATGGAAGGAAAGACAAATTCCTGATGACGAGACTTCTTCCAGCGTTGAGGACCCATCTCCACTACAACAATAACAACAAAGAAAAACTCCATGTCAGAAGTGACCATGGAGAAAAGAAGCCAAAACGACAACAAATCCTGAGAGACGACTGGGACAAGACTGTCCCTGGCAGAGACCGGTGATGATGATGATGATGATGGATGATGATGATTGATGGATGATGATGATGACGGATGATGATGATGATGATTGATTATGGATGATAATGATGGATGAGGATGATGATTATGACACGAAGCCAAAACGACAACAAATCCTGAACGACGACTGGGACAAGCCTGTCCCAGGCAGAGACTGGTGGAATACAATCCTAATCAAATCTAAGGTTTCGATATGCAACTTCCTGTCCATGGAAGGGAGAGAAATTCCTGATGACGAGACTTCTTCCAGCGTTGAGGACCTATCTCCACTACAACAATAACAATAACAACAAAGAAAAACTCCATAAGTGACCATGGAGAAAAGAAGCCAAAATGACAACAAAACCTGAGAGACGACTGGGACAAGACTGTCCCTGGCAGAGACCGGTGATGATGATGATGATGATGATGATGGATGATGATGATGATCATGACAGATGATGATGATGATTGATGATGGATGATAATGATGGATGAGGATGATGACAAGAAGCCAAAACGACAACAAATCCTGAGCGACGACTGGGAAAAGCCCGTCCCTGGCAGAGACTAGTGAAGTACAATCCTAATCAAATCTAAGGTTTCGATATGCAACTTCCTGTCCATGGAAGGGAGAGAAATTACTGACGACGAGACTTCTTCCAGCGTTGAGGACCTATCTCCACTACAACAATAACAATAACAACGAAGAAAAACTCCATGTCAGAAGTGATCATGGAGAAAAGAAGCCAAAACGACAACAAATCCTGAGCGACGACTGGGACAAGCCTATCCCTGGCAGAGACCGGTGATGATTCTGCTGCTGCTGCTGCTGATGATGATGATGGATGATGACGATCTCAATGATGATCTTGAAGATGACAGTCGCAGGAAGTACCGTCTACTTCGATTTACGGTAGCAGGCGATGCCTGACCTGACTCTATTTTATATATACGATGAAGTCTATTCATGACAAGAGACACTGTATGAGGAGGAGGATGTTGATGATGATGATGATGATGATGATGATGATGATGATGATGAGCCATAATGACAACAAATCCTGAGAGACAAGTGGGACAAGCCTGTCACTGGCAGAGACTAGTGGAGTACAATCCTAATCAAATCTAAGGTTTCGATATGAGACTTCCTGTCCATGGAAGGGAGAGAAATTCCTGACGATGAGACTTCTTCCAGCATTGAGGACCTATCTCCACTACAACAATAACAATAACAACAAAGAAAACCTCTATGTCAGAAGTGACCATGGAGAAAAGAAGCCAAAATGACAACAAATCGTGAGAGACGACTGGGACAAGACTGTCCCTGGCAGAGACCGGTGATGATGATGATGATGATGATGATGATGATGATGATGATGATGATGATGATTGATGGATGATGATGACAGATGATGATGATGATGATTGATGATGGATGATGACGATCTCAATGATGATCTTGAAGATGACAGTCGCAGGTAGTACCGTCTACTTCTATTTACGGTAGCAGGCGATGCCTGACCTAACTCTATCATATATATATACGATGAAGTCTATTCATGACAAGAGACATTGTATGAGGAGTAGGATGTTGATGATGATGATGATGATGATGATGATGATGATGATGATGATGATGATGGTGATGATGAGCCATAATGACAACAAATCCTGAGAGACAACTGGGACAAGCCTGTCACTGGCAGAGACTAGTGGAGTACAATCCTAATCAAATCTAAGGTTTCGATATGCAACTTCCTGTCCATGGAAGGCAGAGAAATTCCTGATGACGAGACTTCTTCCAGCGTTGAGGACCTATCTCCACCACAACAATAACAATAACAACAAAGAAAAACTCCATGTCAGAAGTGACCATGGAGAAAAAAAGCCAAAACAACAACAAATCCTGAGAGAGGACTGGGACAAGACTGTCCCTGGCAGAGACCGGTGAAGATGATGATGATGATGGATGATGATGATTGATGGATGATGATGATGACGGATGATGATGATGATGATTGATTATGGATGATAATGATGGATGAGGATGATGATTATGACACGAAGCCAAAACGACAACAAATCCTGAACGACGACTGGGACAAGCCTGTCCCAGGCAGAGACTGGTGGAATACAATCCTAATCAAATCTAAGGTTTCGATATGCAACTTCCTGTCCATGGAAGGGAGAGAAATTCCTGATGACGAGACTTCTTCCAGCGTTGAGGACCTATCTCCACTACAACAATAACAATAACAACAAAGAAAAACTCCATAAGTGACCATGGAGAAAAGAAGCCAAAATGACAACAAAACCTGAGAGACGACTGGGACAAGACTGTCCCTGGCAGAGACCGGTGATGATGATGATGATGATGATGATGGATGATGATGATGATCATGACAGATGATGATGATGATTGATGATGGATGATAATGATGGATGAGGATGATGACAAGAAGCCAAAACGACAACAAATCCTGAGCGACGACTGGGAAAAGCCCGTCCCTGGCAGAGACTAGTGGAGTACAATCCTAATCAAATCTAAGGTTTCGATATGCAACTTCCTGTCCATGGAAGGGAGAGAAATTACTGACGACGAGACTTCTTCCAGCGTTGAGGACCTATCTCCACTACAACAATAACAATAACAACGAAGAAAAACTCCATGTCAGAAGTGATCATGGAGAAAAGAAGCCAAAACGACAACAAATCCTGAGCGACGACTGGGACAAGCCTATCCCTGGCAGAGACCGGTGATGATTCTGCTGCTGCTGCTGATGATGATGATGATGGATGATGACGATCTCAATGATGATCTTGAAGATGACAGTCGCAGGAAGTACCGTCTACTTCGATTTACGGTAGCAGGCGATGCCTGACCTGACTCTATTTTATATATACGATGAAGTCTATTCATGACAAAAGACACTGTATGAGGAGGAGGATGTTGATGATGATGATGATGATGATGATGATGATGATGAGCCATAACGACAACAAATCCTGAGAGACAAGTGGGACAAGCCTGTCACTGGCAGAGACTAGTGGAGTACAATCCTAATCAAATCTAAGGTTTCGATATGAGACTTCCTGTCCATGGAAGGGAGAGAAATTCCTGACGATGAGACTTCTTCCAGCGTTGAGGACCTATCTCCACTACAACAATAACAATAACAACAAAGAAAAACTCTATGTCAGAAGTGACCATGGAGAAAAGAAGCCAAAATGACAACAAATCCTGAGAGACGACTGGGACAAGACTGTCCCTGGCAGAGACCGGTGATGATGATGATGATGATGATGATGATGATGATGATGATGATGATGATGATGATGATTGATGGATGATGATGACAGATGATGATGATGATGATTGATGATGGATGATGACGATCTCAATGATGATCTTGAAGATGACAGTCGCAGGTAGTACCGTCTACTTCTATTTACGGTAGCAGGCGATGCCTGACCTAACTCTATCATATATATATACGATGAAGTCTATTCATGACAAGAGACATTGTATGAGGAGTAGGATGTTGATGATGATGATGATGATGATGATGATGATGATGGTGATGATGAGCCATAATGACAACAAATCCTGAGAGACAACTGGGACAAGCCTGTCACTGGCAGAGACTAGTGGAGTACAATCCTAATCAAATCTAAGGTTTCGATATGCAACTTCCTGTCCATGGAAGGCAGAGAAATTCCTGATGACGAGACTTCTTCCAGCGTTGAGGACCTATCTCCACCACAACAATAACAATAACAACAAAGAAAAACTCCATGTCAGAAGTGACCATGGAGAAAAAAAGCCAAAACGACAACAAATCCTGAGAGAGGACTGGGACAAGACTGTCCCTGGCAGAGACCGGTGAAGATGATGATGATGATGATGATGGATGATGATGATTGATGGATGATGATGATGACGGATGATGATGATGATGATTGATTATGGATGATAATGATGGATGAGGATGATGATTATGACACGAAGCCAAAACGACAACAAATCCTGAACGACGACTGGGACAAGCCTGTCCCAGGCAGAGACTGGTGGAATACAATCCTAATCAAATCTAAGGTTTCGATATGCAACTTCCTGTCCATGGAAGGGAGAGAAATTCCTGATGACGAGACTTCTTCCAGCGTTGAGGACCTATCTCCACTACAACAATAACAATAACAACAAAGAAAAACTCCATAAGTGACCATGGAGAAAAGAAGCCAAAATGACAACAAAACCTGAGAGACGACTGGGACAAGACTGTCCCTGGCAGAGACCGGTGATGATGATGATGATGATGATGATGGATGATGATGATGATGATGATGATGACAGATGATGATGATGATTGATGATGGATGATAATGATGGATGAGGATGATGACAAGAAGCCAAAACGACAACAAATCCTGAGCGACGACTGGGAAAAGCCCGTCCCTGGCAGAGACTAGTGGAGTACAATCCTAATCAAATCTAAGGTTTCGATATGCAACTTCCTGTCCATGGAAGGGAGAGAAATTACTGACGACAAGACTTCTTCCAGCGTTGAGGACCTATCTCCACTACAACAATAACAATAACAACGAAGAAAAACTCCATGTCAGAAGTGATCATGGAGAAAAGAAGCCAAAACGACAACAAATACTGATCGACAACCGGGACAAGACTGTCCCTGGCAGAGACCGGTGATGATGATGATGGATGATGGATGATGATGATGATTGATGAAGGATGATAATGATGGAAGATGATGATGATGATGATGATGATAAGAAGCCACAACGACAACAAATCCTGAGCGACGCCTGGGACAAGCCTGTCCCTGGCAGAGACCGGTGACGATGATGATGATGATGATGATGATGATGAAGATGATGATGATGATGACAGTCGCAGGTAGTACCGTCCACTTACTGATGATGGATGATGATGATGATGATCTCGAAGATGAAGATGATCTCTATGATGATGATGATCTAAATGATGATGATGATGATGATGATGATGATGGATGATGTTCAAGTAGAACTATAGGTAGAAAAAAAACTCCATGTCAGAAGTGACCATGGAGAAAAAATTGACGATCTCCACGAAGATGATGATGCTGATGATAATGATAATGATAATGATGATGGAGGAGGATCATGATGATTATGGATGATGTTCAAGTAGAACTATAGGTAGAAAAAAAACTCCATGTCAGAAGTGACCATGGAGAAAAAATTGACGATCTCGACGAAGATGATGCTGCTGCTGCTGCTGATGATGATGAAGATGATGATGATGATGAAGATGCAGAAGATGATGATGATGATGATGATGAAGATGAAGATGATGAGGACAGTCGCATTTAGTACCGTCTACTTACGGTAGTAGGCAATGCCTGACCTGACTCGATGATGATGACGATGATGAAGATGATCTCGTTGATGATGATGATGATGATGGATGATGTTCAAGTAGAACTATAGGTAGAAAAAAAACTCCATGTCAGAAGTGACCATGGAGAAAAAATTGACGATCTCGACGAAGATGATGATGATGATGATGAAGATGATGACAGTCGCAGGTAGTACCGTCTACTTACGGTAGCAGGCAATGCCTGACCTGACTCGATGATGATGACTGATGATGATGATGATGATGATGATATTGATGATGATGATGATGATGATGTTCAAGTAGAACTATAAGTAGAAAAAAAACTCCAAGTCAAAAGTGACCATGGAGAAAAAATTGACGATCTCGATGAAGATGCTGCTGCTGATGATGATGATGAAGATGAAGATGCTGATGATGAAGATGCAGAAGAAGATGATGATGATGATGAAGATGAAGATTATGATGATCTAAATGATGATGATGATGATGATGATGATGATGATGATAACAGTCGCAGGTAGTACCGTCTACTTACGGTAGCAGGCAATGCCTGACCTGACTCAATGACAATGATGATGACTGATGATGATGATGATGATGATGATGATGATGATGATGATGATGATGACGACGATGATGCTCTCGATGATGATGATTATCTAAATGATGATGATGATGATGATGATGATGACAGTCGCAGGTAGTACCGTCTACTTATGGTAGCAGGCAATGCCTGACCTGACTCTCTGATGGATGATGATGATGATGATGATGAAGACGGATGATGATGATGATGAAGATGAAGATGATAAATATAAAGAAGATAAAGAAGAAGAAGATGATGGATGATTATGATGATGATGGATCATGATGGAAGATGATGATGATGGATGATGATGATGGATGATGGATGAAGATCATTATGATGATGATGATGGATGATGGATGAAAATGGATGAAGATCATGATGATGGAAAAAGATGATGGATGATGAAGTTGGATGATGATCATGATCATGATGATGGATGATGAAGAAGATGAAGATGAAGAACGAGAAGATGATGATGGATGATGATGATGATGATGATGACTGCAGATATTTGTAATTGGAGTCTTGTGTTGTATTATAACTGCAGCTGTTTGTAATGGGGGTCTTGTGCAGTATTATAACCACTGCTATTTGTAATGGGAGTCATGTGCAGTATTCTAACTGCAGTCATTTGTATTGGGAGTCTTGTGCAGTCTTATAACAACTGCAACTATCTGTAATGGGAGATCTTGCACCATATTATCTTAACTGCAGCCATTTCTAATGGGAGTCTTGTACAGTATTCTATAAACCACATCTATTTGTAATGCGAGTCAACTGCAGCATTATAACTGCAACTCTTTGTAATAGAAGTTTTGTGCAGCATTCTAACTGCAGCTATTTGTAATGGGAGTCATGAGCAGTCTTATAAAAACTGCATCAAAACTAGCTATTTGTAATGGGAGCCATGTGCAGTATTGTAACTGCAGCTATTTGTAATGGGAGTTATGTGCAGCATTATAACAACTGTAGCTATTTGTAACGGGAGTCATATGCAGTCTTATAACAACCGCAACTATTTGACATGGGAGTCTTGTGTAGTATTACAAAACTGCAGCTATTGGTAATGGGTGGTTTTGTGCAGTATTATAAAAACTACAGCTATTTCTAATGGGAGGTCAATCTCCACATTATAACAAATGCAAGTATTTGTAATGGGAGTTTTGTGCAGTACTATAATAAATGCAGCTATTTGTAATGGCAGGTCTTGTGCAGTATTACAAGAACAAGACCTGTAAGTATTGGGAGTCTTGTGCCTTGCATAGCGCCTGTGCATACCACCAAACCATGTCATGCAACAAATGCAAAAACAGATTAGATATAACTTGAACTATTCAACACATTTTCCCTTTTATCTTGTGCTGATAATAATAATGATGAATGATGATGATAATGGATAGATGGATGGATGATGATGATGATAATGGATGATTATGATAATTATGATTATAATAATTATGATGGATGATGATGATGATGATGAAGAAGATGATGACTGCAATGATGATGACGATTGATGGATGATAATGATAATGATGAATGATGATGGATAGATGGATGGATGGATGATGATGATAATGGATGATGATGACGATGATGATGATGATTGATGGATAATAATGATGAGTGATGATGGATGATTATGATGATGACTATGATGATGGATGATGATGATGATGGATGATGATGATGATGATGGATGATGATGATGATTACAATGATGGAGTACAACAATAACAACAACAAAAAGCTCCATCTCAGTAGTGACCATGCAGTAAAAATTGCCATTCTCGATGATGACGATCACGATGTTGACAATCCTGATAAAGACGATGTTGATGATGATAATGATGATGATGATGATGGATGATGGTGATGATGATGGATGATGATGATGATGATGCTAATGATGATAACGGATGGATGGATGGATTGAGGAGGAGGAGCAGGAGAAGGATTTCGATAATGATGATGATGGGGATCTTAATGATATTCATGCTGATGGATGATGATGATGATAACGACGTTGAGGATCTCGATGATGACGATCTAGATGATGAAAGTCGCAGGTAGTACAGTCTACTTCTACTTACGGTAGCAGGCAATGCCTGACCTGACTCTGATGGATGATGATGATGATGACGGATGATGATGATGATGAATGATGAAGATGAAGATCATTATGATGATGATGATGGATGAAAATGGATGAAGGATGATGATGGAAAAAGATGATGATGGATGATGAAGTTGGATGATGATCATGATCATGATGATGGATGATGAAGAAGATGAAGATAATGGATGATGATGATGATGATGATGATGATGATGATGATGATGATGATGATGATGATGGATGAATGATGGATGATGATGATGATGATGATAATAACTGCAGATATTTGTAATGGGAGTCTTGTGTTGTATTATAACTGCAGCTGTTTGTAATGGGGGTCTTGTGCAGTATTATAACCACTGCTATTTGTAATGGGAGTCATGTGCAGTATTCTAACTGCAGTCATTTGTATTGAGAGTCTTGTGCAGTCTTATAACAACTGCAACTATTTGTAATGGGAGATCTTGCACCATATTATCCTAACTGCAGCCATTTCTAATGGGAGTCTTGTACAGTATTCTATAAACCACATCTATTTGTAATGCGAGTCAACTGCAGCATTATAACTGCAACTCTTTGTAATAGAAGTTTTGTGCAGCATTCTAATTGCAGCTATTTGTAATGGTAGTCATGAGCAGTCTTATAAAAACTGCATCAAAACTAGCTATTTGTAATGGGAGCCATGTGCAGTATTGTAACTGCAGCTATTTGTAATGGGAGTTATGTGCAGCATTATAACAACTGTAGCTATTTGTAACGGGAGTCATATGCAGTCTTATAACAACCGCAACTATTTGACATGGGAGTCTTGTGTAGTATTACAAAACTGCAGCTATTGGTAATGGGTGGTTTTGTGCAGTATTATAAAAACTACAGCTATTTCTAATGGGAGGTCAATCTCCACATTATAACAAATGCAAGTATTTGTAATGGGAGTTTTGTGCAGTACTATAATAAATGCAGCTATTTGTAATGGCAGGTCTTGTGCAGTATTACAAGAACAAGACCTGTAAGTATTGAGAGTCTTGTGCCTTGCATAGCACCTGTGCATACCACCAAACCATGTCATGCAACAAATGCAAAAACAGATTAGATATAACTTGAACTATTCAACACATTTTCCCTTTTATCTTGTGCTGATAATAATAATGATGAATGATGATGATAATGGATAGATGGATGGATGATGATGATGATAATGGATGATTATGATAATTATGATTGATGGATGATGATGATGATGATGATGATGATAATTGATGGCTGATGGATGATTTTATCTTCTGCTGATAATAATAATGATGAATGATGATGATGATGATAATGGATGATTATGATAATTATGATTGATGGATGATGATGATGATGATGATGGATAGATGGATGGATGGATGGATGATGATGATGATAATGGATGATTATGATAATTATGATTGATGGATGATGATGATGATGATGATGATGATGATGATGGATAGATGGATGGATGGATGATGATGATGATGATGATGGATAGATGGATGGATGGATGATGATGATGATGATAATGGATAGATGGATGGATGGATGATGATGATGATAATGGATGATTATGATAATTATGATTGATGGATGATGATGATGATTGATGGATGATAATGATAATGATGAATGATGATAATGGATAGACAGATGGATCGATGATGATGATGATTGATGGATGATGATGATGATGATGATGATTGATGGATGATAATGATGATGATGATTCCTGTCCAACTATGCAACTTCCTGTCCATGGAAGGGAGAGAACTGCACACACTACAAACTACACTGAACCTTCAGCAATACATCATCCTGACCATGAAACCGAACAAATGTGACACAACACAAGCAATTCAACCTGAAACATTTGACAACACTACCTTGCTGGGAACCTCAGTGTACAACCACTTGTGCAGTATTATAGCTGCAGATATTTGTAATGAGAGTCTTGTGCTGTATGATAACTGCAGTTACTTTTAACACGTGTTTAGTCCTGTATTTTAACCGCAGGCATTTTTCATGGGATGTTTTGTGCAATATTATAACTGCAGATATTTGTAATAGGAGTCTTGTACAGTATTATGAGCACTGCAACTATCTGGAATACAAGTTTACTGCAGTATTATAACAACTGCAGCCATTTGTAATGGCAGGTCTTGTGCAGTAGTACAACAACAGGACCTGTAAGTATTGGGAGTCTTGTGCCTTGCATAGCACCTGTGCATACCACCAAACCATGTCATGCAACAAATGCAACAACAGATTAGATATAACTTGAACTATTCAACACATTTTCCCTTTTATCTTGTGCTGATAATAATAATGATGAATGATGATGATGATGATGATAATGGGTGATTATGATAATTATGATTGATGGATGATGATGATGATGATGATGATGATGATGATGATGATGATGATGATGATGATGATGATGATGATGACTGTGATGATGATGACAATTTATGGATGATAATGATGAATGATGATGATAATGGATAGATGGATGATGATGATGATGATGATGATGATGATAATGGATGATGATGATGATGATGATGATGATGATAATGGATGATGATGATTATTCCTAATCGATGATGATGATGATTCCTGTCCAACTATGCAACTTCCTGTCCATGGAAGGGAGAGAACTGCACACACTACAAACTACACTGAACCTTCAGCAATACATCATCCTGACCATGAAAGCGTACAAATGTGACACAACACAAGCAATTCAACCTGAAACATTTGACAACACTACCTTGCTGGGAACCTCAGTGTACCACCACTTGTGGAGTATTATAGCTGCAGATATTTGTAATGAGAGTCTTGTGCTGTATGATAACTGCAGCTACTTTTACCACATGTTCAGTCCTGTATTTTAACAACAGGCATATTCAAGGGATGTCTTGTGCAATATTATATTTGTTGATTGTGATACCTGTCTTGCCATGCTGACTGTGATACCCATGTCTTGCCTTGCTATTGTGATACCTATGTCTTGCCATGCTATTGTGATCCCTATGTCTTGCCATGCCATTACAATGATACCCATGTCTTGCCATGCTGATTTTGATACCCATGTCTTGGCATGCCGATTGTGATACCTATGTCTTGCCATGCTGATTGTGATACCCATGTCTTGCCATGCCATTACAATGATACCCATGTCTTGCCATGCTGATTGTGTCCTGCCATGCTGATTGTGATACATATGTCTTGCCATGCTGATTGTGATACCTATGTCTTGCCATGCTGATTGTGATACCCATGTCTTGCCATACCATTACAATGATACCCATGTCTTGCCATGCTGATTGTGATACCTATGTCCTGCCATGCTGATTGTGATACCTATGTCTTGCCATGCTGATTGTGATACCTATGTCTTGCCATGCTGACTGTGATACCCATATCTTGCCATGCTATTGTGATACCTATGTCTTGAGGAGGAATGTATTCAACGGAGAAATATTTTCAACATACCCTTCTCTTTCCATGAGGGCTGGAGTCGAGAGGTAGCAGAATTGATTTCCTAATATTAATGCGAGAAGGAATGTATTCAACGGAGAAATATTTTCAATATATTCTTCTCTTTCTGTGAGGGCTGGAGTCGAGAGGTAGCAGAATTTATTTCCTAATATTAATGTGAGGAGGAATGTATTTAATGGAGAAATATTTTCAACATACCCTTCTCTTTCTGTGAGGGCTGGAGTTGAGGCAGCAGAATTTATTTCCTAATAATAATATGTGACGAGGAATGAATTCAACAGAGAAATATTTTCAACATACCCTTCCTACCTAGAAAAAATTGCAAACTTGGACATTTCTAAGCACAACTCATTAAAATGTATTGAAAAATATGCAATTATTGATGAACACTCATTTATTCACTATGAAAACCATCACAACCAAATTTTAAAAAAAGGTTAATTCCACACAGAACTGATCATAATAAAATATGTACATCTCACCAAGACACATGCCATCCTTACATCCTACCACAACACATGGAATCCTGGCATCTTCCCTGGTCACATGGAATCCTGGCATCTCACTGGGACATCTCTGGAACATCTCATCTGGACACATGGAATCCTAAAATAACGCAGTAAAATCTTTAAGAAAGATTCATGCAGTAATACTGATCTAAAGTTTCATTTTTGGGTAAGCAAATAATGCAGAAAATATACAACTTTCAAATACTTTAATATAATATCTAGCCATTCTTGAGGGATATGCCACCATTACCAGCATGCAAGTCACTGTATCTATGTTTAATCATTCACAAGCAAGACAAAAGGCATAGATTATTTTGTGAAGTTCTGGTTATGAATCTTGGCATTTGCAGGTCTGTGAAGCTGAACATAGGTTTGTGGAACCAATTAAACAATGTCATGCATTCCTCACAAGAACTGTTGGATTTTAGAAGATAATGCAAGTCTTGTGCAGTATTATAACACCTGCAGCAATTTGTAATGGGATGTCTTCTGCAGTATTATAACAACTGCAGCATAATGGGAGATCCTGTGCATTACTATAACACCTGCAGCTATCTGTGTGAAAATAAATTTCTTTCTTATGATTATGAACACAATGTATTAAAACTACATGCTAATGTTATTTATAATTGAACGACCTACATTTCACAGTGTATGAAAATCGAGTCTCATATCTAAACATCAGTATCAGTGGGTCAGGAACAAACAACAGAAAATGCCAAGAATGTTTGTAAATTCAAACAAAGCAAGAACTTCATGCAAGTGCTCATTTCAAATGAAATTTATAAAACAGGTTGAATAATTTGTATCTTTTTTGCAAAATTTAACAAGCTCAAGATTTAAATTATTGAACAAGCTTCATACATTTCATCTGAGAAAAGCACAAATGTAAATATCCTATTTATTACATTTAGAACAGGATTAGTTTTTGTTCAATGAAAAGTCAAAAGTATTGTTCTGAAATATTACCATGCAAAACAAAGCTGTAGACTTTCTTGCTGCTATATATATCTGTGACTACCTTATCTGAAACTTGAGCAATATGGGAATCCTGCAAAGTTGTATAGCATCATGGACCTTTGTCCCAATGTTAATTGTTGAAATCGAGGTCTCAGGCATCCTCAGATAGTGCTTGGATCATGTTAAGTTCACTCCCCAGTTTTAGCAAGTGCACAGTGGTCTTTCATTCATGGTCACTGCTTTTCTCAAGATTCTCTGGTTTCCACGGCACCAAAGACTACCTCCTCATACTAACATCAGAGCCATAAAAAGTGTATGTGGCATTATTTGTAATAAATTGTTGTACAGTTACAAAATTAAACTAACAATGTGTTGATGGAACACAGATTCCCAACCTAAAACTGACTTCAATTCACAGTCTAACAAAGGTGTGATGGACAGATGGGCAGACATTTATGAACAGATGGATAGGTAACAAAGTACACTAAATGTATAAGCCCCTGCTACTGCCATAGTGGGGCACAATAAGGGTTGTACAGAACAGTGACTCACCTGCAACCAATGCAATGGTGTATCCCCTTGTTTCTGAAAACACCAACACAAAGCTGGATCAGCTAGAATTGTACAGCCATCATCCAAAGCAAGACTGACCCTGAAAGAGAGAGAAGTGAATCAGCATGATGGGACACGTATGATCTGTATTAACAAACATGTTGAAATGTGGAACGATATCATCCATCGTCACAGCAATCAAAACAGATGTGAGACCCGATTTCCAAATTGCTAGTGAAAGAAAATGGGGACTTGCTTGGAAGCATACCATGATGTGTAAAACTGCAGTTTCAAGTAGTCAGGCTACAAGCTGTGTGAAGAGATAAAAACAAATAAACATGGGGCAAATCCTGCTGCTGTAAATATGTTTCAAGCTCAACTGCGGGATACACCAATGGGCAACACCAAGGCTACAGTACAGCTCACAATTTTTGGGAACCCCACACTTCGCGGTGGGTGACTTAATCCCCTCCACTTTAGCTCTGTGGTGGAGGGATAAATACCTACAAATCACTGCCGTGCCTTGGCAGGCACACTGACATCAACTCCACTGTGGATGGGGGCTGGTCGACATTTCTGACTGACATTTGAACAGCCAACGAATGAAGACCACCTATGGAAAGACTGAAACCTCAACAGTGATTTACAACCAGATAACATTAGAAGAATCAGTCTTTATTTCGATCATATATTTGGACAATAAAAAAATAATGTCAAAAGTCTTGTATATGCAGTACACATTACTGTTTATTAAAGGTTGATCGGTTTCTTTTGCAAGAAGTTTATGCTTTCAATTTATTAAAAGAAATATGAACAAACTTACGCACGAACTTGACGAGAAACACACTTTGATGAGATTCTCAAACAGCATAAATTTATCATTTTGTTCCAAAGGAAAGTAATTCTCTGATATGGACAATTAAAATACAAACTGACATTGACTTCTGCTTTAAAAAAAAACAACAAACAAACCTTAAAACATTGAATTTACACTGAAATGCAAACCGCGTGCGTACCGCCGGTAGATTCACAGGTATGCATGGATGAGAATGGCATATGAGCAGATGCTACATCTGTCTGTAATCTGCATACAGAAAATATAACCAATATGACAATTCGCATACAAGGGCACCACCCTACCACTGACAGACCTTCTAAAGATGAAAAGACCATCAAGTTGATATGTGTATTGATAATTTATCGTATCATAGGCTGTGTATCCTGAATCATATCAATCTGCGGCACAGGTGTATCGTTTAACCCCTAGCCATAAGATTTTCAAGATGGTGTTCATATTGAATGTCAGATCAGCACAATTTTCCTTCAAGCCCAACTAGACCTCACAAGATGACTTTTTGTGAAAACCTGTGCTGATATGACCATCCATTCAGGATTAACATTAACAACATTTTCAATACAGCTGCCAAAAAGTCCATACTGGACATCAGATTGACACCATTTGTGACCAACTAAACATGACAAAAAGTCATTTAGTGAAACCCATTCTGATATGACCATCCACTGTCTGCCATACTGGAGGTCCAAACAGTACCAGTTTCATTTAGGACCATGTAGAAATCACAAGTCTTCTGCTGAAAACCCCGTATCGATACAACTTTCCATTTACCAGGAGTTTTGATAAAAAGATTTTCAAGATACTGGATATCAGGTCGGCACCATTTTCATTTAGTACCAACTAGACATCATAAGAAGTTTTTTTCGTGTGAAAACCACATGTTGCTGTGACCAATCATTTAGGAGGAGTAGCAATAAGATTTTCAAGATGGGCACTGTGACTACCATATTGGATGCCCAAGCAGTACCATTTTCATTTAGGACCAACTAGACACAGATGAATCTGTATGTAAAGTTTCATGGCATTTCTCCAGTAGATATGCAAACAGATGGATAGAAGGATGATGCATGTCAGACAACAGGCCATCACATAAGCTCTTCTGGCCTATGACCAGCATAGCTAATAAACGATAAAATATACATGTACAAGTAAATCCATGTTTGCAAAGCAAACAAAGCATTTAACTGTGCAAAAATCTATTGTATGATAGGATGATTTCCAAGGACAAAACACAAGAAAGTTGTTTCTTTTCTTCTTTGTCTATTATATATTCAATAAACCAGTTCTCTCAACAGAATTTCAAAACATGGGGCCATGGAAGGCCCAAGTAAAATTTTAGAGAATCAGTATGTATGTATGTAGTACTTTATGGTACCTCG
Source organism: Margaritifera margaritifera (assembly GCA_029931535.1). Classification (NCBI taxonomy): domain Eukaryota; kingdom Metazoa; phylum Mollusca; class Bivalvia; order Unionida; family Margaritiferidae; genus Margaritifera; species Margaritifera margaritifera. The sequence continues at coordinate 60,618 of JAQPZY010000571.1, forward strand.
GCACCAAAGTGGCTATTCAATGCCAACAAAAAAGAATCAAATCCTCCAATTGAAGAATCAAGTTTTAATTTTCAGGAGTCAAACACATTTTTTCGTGCTATATACAGGTGTAACATTGAGGCACCAGAGCTGAGCAATTTTTTTTTTTCATCCACTTGTCCATTACAAGTATAATTTAGCAAACTCATTTTATCCACATAGTAAATATCACCATGCTCAACTACTTCTAAAGAGATCATAACATCCTTTCTGTCCCTTAAATATGAACAGAGAGAGTTCTTTAATGAGCATAATTGTTTTACTTCTAATGGATGTGGAAGTTAATCCTCTAAATAATCAGTTAAAAATTAAAGAATCATCACTGCCATCTAATCAGTTCATAAAGGGAACCAACACTAACGTCAGTCAAGTGCCTTTCATTAATTTAATTGGATCAATTCGCTGGATTAAAATCATAGGGCGAGTCGTTCATGAGGATCTGATTTAAGTAAACACAAGGAAGCCATTTAAAACACTGCTAAAATTAATCATACCAACTTTGTTTTGTCTCACGTGTTTTGAGTGGCCAATAATTTAGTCGCTTAGCCCAATATGCAGTCAAGCAGTATAATAACATGCACACAATTAAGCAAGAGTTATCAATGACCAATGGTAGGTGTGATACTGGCTGTAAATTAATACACGAAGAGGGGTAGAATCAAGCTTAAAGTACACCCGGATGGCATGCACAGCCAGACAAAGGTAGATAAAGTGATTATGGCATGAAAATCGGCACTTGCCCGACTTTTTTAAAAATAGGCAAAAAGCACTTGGAAAATTTTACTTGTCCAACTTCGAAAATGAGGTCGGGCTATGGGATTTGCTCAGTCATGGGCACTAATTCTTCTTGCAACAAAAAAAACAAAAACCTGATAAAAAATAAGAATGATATAGTGCATATTTTTAATGTCTAGTCAAACCTGCCTGAACAGTCACCTTTATTTGGCAGTCACCTGGTTTCAACAACCATTCCAACTATTCTCTGTACAAGCATGGAACTAAATACAGGGAATGGAAATCACAGCCTATCTCAAAAAGATTATATAGGCACTTGAGAATTCCTGCAATGAGCAAGACTTGGTGAAAAACATCTGTTGATGAATGTCCATAAAAAGGAGATCCTCTGTGGATTTTTTAAAAAAAAACTTTAAAAGGAAAAAAAAGTTTTGTAATTTTTGGTTTTGAAAGCAAATGTAGATCTTAGGCTTGTGCCACTTTGTTTAGCAAATCCTCGACAAATATTAATGATTTTATTTGACTGAAGTTTTTTTTTTTTTTAAATTGAAAATAAAAATTATTTTGGTTTTAAAATAAAGATAAATACCCCAATTTTTCACTTTAGCAATTTCTTCCCTTCAGCCCCCTCCCCTAGTAGTAGGTGCCATGAAACCCACCCCAAACTGTTTCATAGGACCTAGGCATAAAAACAGTTGACATTCAATGAGTGTACAGATGTATACCTGTGTGGATGCTGATGCCGACACAATGGGTAGTACAACAGCACAACTCTACTTCACAGAGCTAACAACTTAACACAAGCCTTTCAAGTGTGAAATGTACTTCACAATAACCTCATTTTGTTGTAAGGGTATTGTACTAATAGGGTACAATCACCAAGTTCAACAATTTAGGCATAAACAGTGCTTGACAGTAAAACTAACGCAGTGAAACATGCAATATGGATCACAGTGACCTACTTTTGTGATGAAGGTGTAGTACTCAAGATACATCCTCACTTCATGAATGTTGAGATAACAATGTGTGTTGGGTACCAAAAACTTTTTTGGTCATGAGCCAAATGCAAAAACTTTCCCAATGCCAGTAAAGTGTAACATGTAGGTCACAATGACCTTTTGTGGTAAGTATATGGTACTAATAGAGATGCATACTCATCTAGTGTGATGATACTAACATAAACAGAGTTTGAGATAAACTTAAAACAACACTTAACTTATTTCTTTATTTATTTCTCTTATACATTAATGACCTGCCATTGTATACAGAAAACACTGAAAGTGATATGTATGCAGATGATGCAACATTCCACACATCGAATCAAAACAGTAACACAATCCAACAACAGCTTCAGTATAATTTTAATCACATCAGTAAAATGTATCAAGACAATGAAATGTATATCAATACCAAAAATACCACTGCAATGCTAGTAGGAACATCAGTAAATTGTGTAAAGACAACGGAATGTACGTAAATACCAAAAGACAACCGCAATGCTAGTAAGTACATCAGTAAATGGTGTAAAGACAATGGAATGTATATAAATACCAAAAAGACCAGTGCAATATTACTAGGAACATCAACAGATTATCATTGCAAAACCCCATTTGACTGTCTGTAAATGATGAATATATATCTAATATAGAATGCCATAAGCTCATAGGAGTACATGTTGATGATAAACTAACTTGGAATCATCACACAGATCATGTCTGTAACATTATAGTCTCCAAACTAACACTACTGCACAGACTAAAGAAATATCTACCAATGCATGCAAGGAAACTATTATATTCAACTTGCATATTATCTATTATGGACCACTGTTGCATAGTATTGGGCTCATGCACACAAACTAATATTAATTGTATAATCAAACTTTAAAAGTGTGCAGCTAGAATTTGTACTATATGTCGATCCAATGACACCATCTCAGCTGACATGTTTAATACCAAACATACATTTGTGTATATTGACAACCTTAGACACCATTGACAACCTTAGACACCAAGTATGTACTATACTAACTTGGGTGATATTCTAAGCACACTAAATGGTAATATTGATAGATGATCAGCATGAATGTTGTATTTCAAGAATGTTTACCATTTTCATATATTATAGATGTAGATAACTTAATGCAGTGATTGTAATAGTTTGTCTCATATTTTTTCTTATTTCCTGTGTCTGCCATTCAGATATGCATGCATGAAATATCCACCTATAAACATTATGTAATAAGAGGTGTCAAATTACACAACCCCCTATTTTCATCAATTTCTGGTATAAAGATCATATTTTGGTTGCCTAAAATTTCCTTAACTGGAGATAATGTTTTCTTGAATCATATATTAAGAAGCATTTATGGCACCCAACAGGTTTATTTTATTTTTCATCACTTGTCACATGAAAAATTGATAAATGTAGAGGATTGGAATCTGAGGCAAAATGCGAGTCTGGCCAGACTGTAAACTGATACTAGCTTCCATTGATGTAAAGAAATAATATAAAGTGCTGAATGTAGTTCTAACAGTGCTAAGCAGGTACTGAATTCACACTTTGAAACTCAAAACATAAACTAGTTATTTTACCATGTCAAAAATGTCAAAAGTACAGAGGAAAATCAAAGGTTGTCTTAATGCAAGAATTTAGTTTCACATCAGACCAGGAAATATTCCTCATACCAAGGGTGTAACAAGTGAGAAAACTGTAGATACTGACGTCACAAAAACTATATAAAAAAAAAGACTTTCGGAGGAAAAGTACAATATTGTCACAAAAAGACCAAGTTCACACTTTGATATTGAGAAACAGGAAGTTTCAATGTAGTACAAGTTCCTATGGCCAACTCAAACCAAAGATTTAGAGGCTGATCTGCATGCCACCGAACAAAAGAGGTAAATAGAAATTCATCATCATTCAATATTAAAATAAACATTATCAATCAATTTGGTTTCCTATTTTTCATTGTATAATTCATGGGGGAAAGTCATGTAAAGAAAAAAGAAAACAATGATTAACAGGTAAAATATAATTGTAAACAATGTATCAGACAAAATATGTGTACAAATACAATATATTCTGAGAGGCAGATCTCTTTGCATGATTCCTAACTGTAATATAATAAAACAAAAATACCAATAGAGTGTTAAAGTTCAGATTTTGTTACTATGAGATCTGTTAGTTCATTCTAAAAATATGGACTAGGGGAGCTAAACTATCCAAGGAAACTAATACCTTGACACAGAGTTGTTAATGAGAAATGAATGCATTTAAAAAGCACCTGGCAACATAAAATACGATAAATGTAAGATTCTATGTTCCAAAAAGGGTAATAATACATTCATAATTTTTATGTCAGGTCTGGTGAAAAGAGTCCATACAGGCTGGTACAGATCAAGAAAATTGAAGAACTGTAGAATACAGTGTTCTCAGAACACAAGAGAACATTTCAGTAATGTCTCAAAAATACTATAATTAAGTGTCAGAATTAATGCTTTGAAAATAATTGCAATAATAACGCAGTGGTAGTTTGCTTTGATGTCAGCAACCTTTAAATAAGTACATACTTACTTGGCTATGGTAATCATACTAATGTTATGTAGTAAAAGGCCATAAAAGGAGTGATGTTGTAGAACAAAGGGGTACCGGCATTTGGACAAAATTCCCCGAGTATTTTTGAGACATTACTGAAGTTTAGTGTAGTGGTGCCTATGATTCGAAACCAAGAGATGTACTTCATTCAGCGCAAGTTGAAGTCTTCAACGTACATGCAGTGAGGCTATGATGTAAACAAGGTCACATAATAAATGCGAGCGATTAACCAAAACTATTTTCGCTGTTGTAATACTGGTACCACATTTTAATGAAACAGGTCTTTACATTTTCAAGTCAGAAAATGTAATTACTTGTGACTTTTGACAATTTTACTGCAATAATGCATAAACTGACAATGGTAAACTACAGGTAGAGCAAACACGGGAGTAGTTACTTCAATATGCTTACAACATTGGGAAATAACCGGCGTTATTGTCTCGATACTGGATTAGGTCTCAGTTGCAGAAAACCACATTTAATCTTATGTGATTTTATTTTATTATTTGATTTGGTTTTTGAAAGTAAAATTCTTGAAGCATAATTCTTTATAGAATGCTGGAAGAATGGGATGGGTCTCTAACTCACATGAGAAAAACCAACTTAGAACAAATCTAAAATCTGTCTGATCAGAATCGAAGTCCAAATTTCTCACGTGACGACTCACATGAGAAATTAGAACTCGACCTTATCTTCAAACATAGTCAGATGTAAGGGGAAAGATTGTTTTCTAAGTCATACATTCTCATGTGAACATTCAAATTCTCAAGTGAGCAAAATCTGCACGAGAAAATTTGGTTAGTTTTTCAATGGCTCATAAGATCTAACAAACTGCACACATAAGCTTGCAAAATCTACCCAATTTGCATATGTTTCTAACAAGGTTCTCATGTGAATCTCATGAGCAGCTCGTGTGAATTGGTGAGATTTTTCTGTACGGGTGGTTACATTTAAATTCCAAGTGTCAAAACCCGAGGGTACACATCTATTGAGAACCCTTAGAATACTATGGACGATAATGCTTAACAAAGAGTCCCCAGTGCAAACTACCAATTAATAAAAGCAAATATTTATCGGTATACATTTTCTTTATTTTTACATATAAAAATGGGAACAAGGGAAACACAAGCTTCATTAATTTTCTCTTACATTTACCGAGATCACATGTCGCAGACATGTTGGCACACTAATGCTATAGTAAAAGTCATACAGGTCATGTATGCATTCCAGGGATCGCGCTGTGCATCGCCAATGTCGCAAATTGCGATTTTTTTTCCTGATTGGCGACAAAATATACCATCTGGCGAATTTTTTGGCGACAATGTTTTTGGCTGTTAAAACTTGTATATACAATCTTGGGTTTGGAGTGGAGGAATTCAAAGGCACCACGAAAGGAAGCCGCAAACTTGGGTATACAATGCACCGGAATTTCTTTGTTACATAAACAAATCATTTGTTCATATCGACCGCTTATGCTGATATCTGGCCTGAGTACTGTATGCGGTGATACACTCCAATAGTCATGCTACAGGACTTTAGTATGGGTCCGTTCCATTCTGAATCGTACACCACCTTCGGTCTTTGAAAGTATTTACCTGGGCCAGTTACTATCTAGCTGAGGATTATTTAATCTCTATACCTTAAAAAATTTCAAACCAAACCTTGTTACTTCTACGAATACTTTTTTAATTTGCAAAAATAAAGTTGTTAACGGCAAGTGCAATGTTAAAGAAAATGCTATTTATAGTACAAGCACCGCCTAAAACACGTCGTACGGTGCATGGTTGCGACGCGGATCCTTGCGCAGATAAAACTAAAGTCGGTACATTTATACTGTATAAAACGTGCACAATATCATCCGCTATAATCAGTAAAATTAAAATAATGGCTACGAAACTACAGTGAAAAAAATTATCTGAATCATAAAAATGTAATGTAAGTAGAATATAGACTTTATCATTTTTTTTAATTATATGCCACACATTCCAAAAAATGAAGTCTGAATAAAAATAGCATTATAATATTTTTGTAAAAATCATAATTAAGTACATTTAAAATAGCAAGAAATTTATACATTATTATTATTATTATTATTATTATAGAAGACCAACAAAAAAAAAACAACAAAAAAAACATACACATGCATGCAGAATAAGTAATAATTCAAATAATAATTTAAATATTCAGATGACAATACTTTTTTCCCAGATCAAAAATGAATACAAATAAAAACAGAAATAATATGTATTATAATGCTGATATTTTGTATCACAATTTTAAAATTAAGAAATTGAATCAGATTGTAAAATAAATAATTTTAATAATAATGATTTATATGTTTATCAGACATTTATACTTATATTTAGGAATTATTTGTATTTTGAACAAGATCAAAAATAATAATAATAATTATGTCTACATTACAAGCTCTTTTTAAATGTTAATCAAACTGCTGGCATACTAAATGCCATGTAAATATGAATTAAATATATTTAGATGGTGAAGACACTTATGTTCATACTGTATTTTTGTGGAATGTTTAACATATGATAAAAAAAATGATAAAAATCTATAATCTAATTATCTGACATATTTATGAGTTAGAGAATGACATATGATTTAGAGAATTTTGTTAATGTTGTTTTGTATCCATTTATTATAGTCATAGTCATTAAAGTAGTTGGCATCTTGTATGGTAATACAGTACAGATAAACATCACAACCATGCACCTTACAATAAAAGTATTAACTATTTGATTTTACATTTCTATCTTTATTTGTATTCATCACTGATTTGGTAAAAAAAAAAAAAAAGGTGTAAAAAATATGTAATTCATATTTACATGGCATTTAGCATGTGCACGTTTTATACAGTGGTGCATGATTCAGGATGGAATGGGCCCATACTATAGCTACAATCGACCAAACGACTGCTAATCCTTTTTTTTTTTGGAAATTTGGGCGTCCATGGCTCAGATATGATAGAAAATTAAAACTGATGTTCTGTGATATGTGTTTCATACTTTTCGGACAATCTTCAAGAATTTTACATTTAAACGATTAGGTCCTTCCCGATTGAATATTTCCAAGGTTACCCTTTATTCTCATACATGTACATAAATTGATTTTAAGCAAATGTATTCATGTATAAGGCTTTCTTGCCCTATAAGAGGTGAACTATTTTCAATAAATTGTATACACATAGGAGGCATACTCGCAATTTTCCGTGTGCTGATTATCCGTGTGTCAGTGCGGGCAAAAAAAAAAAAAAAGAAGAAAATATATAAAGAAAACTGGTCTTGAACAGTAGACTTTAGAAACTTTAGAAAACTATATTAAACATGTACATACTGTTCAGCCGACACAAGAAATTTACAAATACTAAGTCTGTAATAAACTGAATACAGTGTATCATTTAATATGATAAAAAGTCTGTCAGTTTATACAACTGTTTAAAGACAATTAAAAGGTAAGCCGGTCAGCGATAAACAGACACCTTTCAGAGATTTATTGAATTGACTCACAATAGCTAGGGTGATGTGTCATGTCAAATCCTTTGAGCACTGCTGAGGGAGAGCCCATTAGGTTAATTTGCATAGGTAAAGTACACTAAGTGGAACAACCCAATTTGTCTTAAGTTAAGTACATCAAAGAGAGAACCTAATGAGAATCGGCACATAATAATGTGAAGGAGACTTCGACTTTGAAACTGCATTCAGCAAGTGGGCACGATGCATACTCATGTGACATTCGATTTTATTATTTTTATGAAACAACATTTTAATATGCAAAACAATAAGCACACAAAACAGTCATGCAATGATTTATTCTGTAATATTGTGGTATTGTATTGTTTGCTGTCAATAAAGTAATAAATACTCCATCTTTTTCAATTTTCATTGCCTACCACATTAATAAACATGGAAATATACTTACTCCTTGCTTGGCGACACTTTCTGAAAATTGGCGACAAAATATTGAGATTTGCGATTTTTTTGGCGACAACTTTTTTAAAGCCAGCACCATCCCTGCATTCAGTACCGACTACTTCAGCAATGGGCGTCGTTTTTATAATTTTATTACACATGCTTTTAAATGGCAATTATTCACTTTATTTGGATCCTCATACATCTATATTCCTTTGGAAGGTCATTATTTACAAGCCCTGAGAAACCCATGGAAAAACTCAATGTTAAAGTATGTGGACAATTTTTAGATGAGGTCAACCTAGAGGTGTGATTGCAGGTACTTGATTCTATCAATCGAAAGGGGGTTAACTAATGATAACACCCTCTCCAACTCCTAATTAATACAAGGTAACTAACTCTCGCAGTTCACAATCTGACCTCTCTATGACTACGTTCTGATTTTCCTATACCATTTGTGCTTTTGGTCACTTATAACTTAACACCACTGTAAAGACATTCCAAACCTTTCCCCCATGTACCAATTAAGTACCTTATTGACTCTGAATGACCACTTTTACACAAATTTATCCGTTGCTTCAGGTGTTGCCCACAATATCATGGTTTTCAAAAACTATACTTCTGGTCTGCTTCAAAGTAAATGCAACTATTGGGTATTATGCATATGAACAATGAATATAAAAAAATAAGAATTTAATTTAAATTCAAATCAAATTTATTTTTCTTGTAGAAACATTTGGAAAATAAAACTGTGTACATACTTTTCTCAAATAATCTGCTCATTTACTATATTTGCCAGGTTAAGCCAAGATGTAGCGATTGGTGCCAATCTTTGAAAAGACTTGTTGAAGGAAATAACCAACCATTGAAGCAATGACAATCTATAGTATTCACACACCCTCCTGTTTGCTTGTACACCCCCCCCCCCACCGATTTTAAAAACAAAAAGCATGAAGGATATGAAAAATGCACAAAACTTGGTCATTTAATTAATCAATTTATAATTTCTAACCCGATTGTCACCAGAGAGTCCCTAACACTGCCAACTTATTGGCATTTCAAGCCAAACGGAAGCTCTTGATGTAAACAAGCAGACAGACTGCTCAATGTCCTTCTCTGGTTTCTAGAAGTCCATTTCAGTACGATCAGTGTCTTCCAAGTCCAATATTTGCAATGTGTACTTTTAATATCGCTAAAAATAACTGAACAAATAAAAAGGAGGAACTTGTACATACATATGTTCAAAGAGATTAACGCGTAAATTTATGGAATTATTGAGATTATCAAAGATGGTGAACTACATCACAGCTGTTGCTTCAAAATATAGACTCTCCCATGCAAATATGGTGACTGTATTACTAAAGGAACTCCCATTTGATTGGAAACGCCAACAAGTTGACAGTGTTAGGGACCCCTTGCGACAATCAGGTTTGAAATTAGAAATTGATGAATGAAACAATGAAGTTTTGTGCATTTTTCATATCTTTGATGCTTTTCATTTTTAAAATCGGTAGCAGGGTACACACAAATGGGAGGGTGTGACTATAGCCGTATGCTTTCCGAAGCAAACCAGGTGTAGTCTTCAAAAACCATCACAATGAAAGCTACGCATGTAGGAAAAAAATTGTACTACCCTATATTGCGACAATTAGACCCGACATGCTCTAATCTTGACCCAGTTTAGAACCTGACCATCACTGTAAAAGTCCATAGTGATCAATAATTTTTGCCTAGAAGTTTCTTGATGACAGTTAAGGTGCAGAGCATTAAATAATCAGGAATGAATAGACTTGTGTTAAACTATATTAGTATTAAATTTTAGAACAACAATTAACATTTGAGTAAATGCACGTGCATGACCACACTGATATGCTTGCATAACTTTACTTTCAACTGCAGTTTTTACGTCTGAAAAGTGTCAGTGAAAAAATATGACCTAAAAGAAAATGTTCTGGTTTTTTTTTTTAATAGTGTCCAACATTGGAAAAATATTTGAAAAAATTGTCCTGTAAAGCCAAATTGACCAACGTCACTGCATTCTCTCATACTGCTACACCATTGACTGACATAATTTCCAGTTCTACCCAACTGCTTGTCTGATTGGTCTTCAGTACGAATAGGGTTATATAATATTGTAATGACGTTAGCTGGGATTCTTCCATGGACGAGAAATGCAAGTACATGTAAATAGCTAATAAAAAGCTACATGATACACACGCTTATAATACATGCTTAGTCTGAAATGGGCCTCCAATTGCTCGTTATTGAGTTGTTGTGCTCGGTGTGACACAATCATAGTAGCAACAGGCGCCGCCGCTAGAGGGCACTGGCGATCAAGATTAACATTTTCTCAAAATGTCAACCTAATTATACCTGGTACTTTCTCCGCTTTCGTATGTAAAAAGCCAACATTATTATATCCGAATGTATTCATGGTTGAAAGGTCAAATGTCTATATTTAGCGTATATGACATTGGGCCTTTTCTACAACATATTTGGCTAAAATAAACGAAAACCAAATTTTTCAAAACACAGAAAAACTGAATAATCGAACATATATGCTCACCTACGCCTACTTTTTAAATACTTTGGAGTTCTTTTTACGAGAATGGTAAAATGTGTGCGAATATTTGCAGAAAACCCATGAATTAAATCTTTTTTAAACGTCACCCATGCCAGCAAGAACGGTAACTCTTCCCAGCACATGGGTATGTACAAAATGTAAACAATGACATCAATACGACATAAATTTAGTTCAAAAACACACGAAAGCTTGATTTTATGAAAGGGCAGACGTTTATACCAAGGAATCGGATTATACAAACGTATTGTCATTCATTATACCAAATTTATTACAAAATTGTGGTACAACTTTTATTGTGTAATGTATTTTCGAGGTTAGAGACTCGACGGGTGATACTGATAATGATATTGATAATATGTGATTGTGATCACTAAGATATTATCAATTTCAGGTCATCTGCTCTAGGTACGATTCTTATCTAGAGACAATGGTATTCAAATTAAAATGTTCATGTTTAATAGGTGCAAAAGAGAGGGTAAAAGTTCAACTATTTTGAAGAATTTTGAAGAATGAAAACAAATTCATTTCATGCCATTTTTTGTGAATATCAATATGAATATTGTCATCATAAAGAACAGAAAATCGATCTGTAAAATATCTCTATTTAAACAAAAACATAATCATAACTATCTCTTGACAACCAACTCAATGCCAGAAGTAGAATTGTGGAAGTATTCAAAGTAAGTTATTTTTATGTTTTTTTGCCATTGATTTTATTTTATAGATATAAAATTTGACCAAAAATATCTTATAACTAAATTCTAAAATGGCAATTGTTATTTAATAAATTGTGTTTTCAGATCAATGTATATATGTACAAGAACACTGTAATGCATTTGCACTATTGCTTTTAAGAGTTAAATACAATTTAAACTTGTGTATGACTCATGATTATGTATTCATGCAAAAATGTTAGGGGGGCGCATTATAAAAAGGAACAGAATGGCGTCGAAAGTACATGGAACATATAAAAAGTGAATTTATTCTTGAAGCTGAATGTTCACAACACATTTATATATAACCATATGTAAGAAATATGCAACTTTCAGCATGAAATAACATGATGTCAAGAATTTGCCAAAAGTGACCAAAGACCAATATTAACATTATGGTGGATGGCTCGTGTGTTTGAATCGGTTACTAGAAACACCGAAATACACTGAAAAACCGAAATACACATGTATTTACATGTTCTCTCTGTATATATCGGTTTTCACACACAAATTATTATTTGTTTTTGTTTGAAGAGTAATATAAAGCAAAATAAAATATGATTTATGTGATTTTGATATGAATTATTACTTTTTTCCTATTTATAGCACAATTCATGTAATGACGTCATTCGGTCGTACTTGATTCGACAGACCTGATACATGGCGAATCGTAGTAATACATACACAGAGTGAAAGTGAAAAGTATCGAAGTATCAAAAGTATTTGTCGACATTATATTATATATTTACTTTAACTTTTAATGATATAGTTTTTGACAAATAAATAACATTTAATTTAATTTTTGTTTAAAAGGTTTCCAAATATTTGGCAATAGTGAAACATGTACTTATATATACTGCTTTTGATGATATGACAGTTGATTGTAAGGGTGTTAAGAAAGTCTTCTTCTTGGAAATATGTGAACAGGGAATAGTCATACATATTTGAATAATAATAAAAAGCAAAATAATTTAAATTTATATGAATAATTTATTCTTTACTTGATTTGACATATATATGATAAACGGTGAATTGAAATACATACACAAAGTGAAAGTGAAATGTAACAAAGTACCAAAAGTGTGTACGATAGTATATATGCAAAAGTAAGATTAATATTGTGATCGTAACAAGCCACGATATATGATGATAGACAAAGACAACTCAGGAAAGCATTTTTGTAAAAAAACATGTATTATTCATTATTTGGCAGAATTTAATATTTACGTTTCATTACACACATAATGTATCAGGTTTCAATGAATAAATAATTTGAGCATGCAGATGAATTAATCAAATCGTATTCAAGATTATGCTCCTCTTGAAAATCGAACTACAAGTCATGTTGCACAAGACAAGGTAAAACTAACCGAAAACAATAAAATATAGCACATTATGACGAAATCTCAGGTTCATGTTTAGATTTTTTAGCTGTAATTGTCACTGTTCGTACATTAATTTTTCATTTCCTTTGTCCAGGTTTTCGTCCATTAGTCCTTGGTGCAACAACAGTTGTCTGACCGTCCATAGAAATCATGTATTTTGTGTCTATGTCGATGTGGCGTCTGAAGCGTTTGAACAAGTTTGTGCGTTGTTGCTCTGTCATTTTTATCCAGTCTGTTTTTCTCGACTCAAATTGTTTATGACTGTCGGCAAGCCGGAATTCTCCAGTGCATACTAGAGCACTCCTCAGATTTCTGAGCTGTCCTGTTACTAATTCATGTGTTAGTTGTACAAATTCCGTCAGCGTTTTCATCTTCCAGTCAACTGTCTGTTTTAGAACGTGGTTCATGAACTCACAATTATTATTTTTCCACATGTGGTCTATTTGATAGATTCTTAATGGATTATTGACTTTTAGTTTGATATTTGTCTTCAGTTTTTTCCGAAAGTAATTAAGAAATTTTCCTGAAATTCCAGCAAAAAGATTTTCTAACACTTCACATTTATCGTCAAAGCAAATACTGTCATTGGCGTCAACTAGTCCGTCTATCCCAAAAATTTCTTTCAAGATATTGTTGCGGTCAGTCATGGTAACTGCGTCGTCTGTCAATATATGTCTAACGATCTCTTGTAAATGGAGTGTGCACAGAACGTGTGTTGCTTCGGGCAGAACTGCTGTTATGCCTTTGACTAGAGCCTTCTCATCATCACTTCCAATTACAAGGCTCTTAAGATTTGAATCAATAAGTTTTACTTTCAGATGATGGAAAAAATGACTAAGTTTCGAAATCACTATTGTCGTGAATGAAGAGCGGTCCAAGAAAGATTGGTGGTTCGCCTGTTCTGACTCATTTTACCGTAAGTTGCTTGTAACATGTTACCATCACATGCATTTTACACAGCATAAAAGTTTTGTCAATGCCAAGGACAGTCTGCCCGGAGCAACAAAGATTCTTAATGTATGTTATCTGTTCGTCTGTGTACAAAATGACACAAGGGGGTTTAGCGCTGGTCCGGATAACTGATCTTACAAAAGGGTTATTTTCCGTTACCAAATTTTCGAAATGTCAGATTTGGTCAGCAATATTGTTGTAGTGTCCGGGAGGTTTTCTGTCCTTTGATTTTTGATATTTTTGTTTGTCATAAATTTGTTGAAGTCCTGTCGGTTGGGACAGTTCACCATATTTTGAAGTAAGTTTATTTAATATTTGATGCGGTTTCATTTTTCCAGTCATTTCTGTAATGTCATCTAAAACAAGTTCAGGAGTCCGCAAATATTCTGTCGTCTGTCGCGAGTTTCCATGCGGCGTTAAACCAGGAAATTTCACTACATATTCAACCAGTGACAAATTACTTGCCAGACCCCCCTCCCCTAGCCATGTGACCCTCTTTTTGTACATATCGACTTGAAACAATATGAATTAAGCCGACTTACACCGTCCATTCCGGAGATTACTTCCATTCCGGAACGATCAGTCGTTTATCATACCACCTCCGTACCGGAATTATCAACCTGTCCAATAAAGTACGACCAATTGCCAAGTGCTATAACTAGGAAAAAGTAAACAAGTCGTATCAAAATTGCTCAAATCATATTTTATTTTGCTTTATATTACTCTTCAAACAAAAACAAATAATAATTTGTGTGTGAAAACCGATATATACAGAGAGAACATGTAAATACATGTGTATTTCGGTTTTTCAGTGTATTTCGGTGTTTCCAGTAACCCCGTTTGAATGCTTCCTGTGAATTTATTTGAAAAGATATCATAAAGATGGGTTCATTTTTGAATTATGCACACTCAAATTATGCAGAAAACATTTCATTTTAAGAACAACATATAATTTCAACTTGTGTATGACTCAAAAATATAGTATTTCATTCAAAAATGTTAGGGGGGTTCTTGATAAAAAGGAACAGGGGGGCTTCTGAATTACCTGGAACATAGAAAAAGTCAGTTGATTCTTAAAGCTGAATGTTCACAAAACATTTCTATATCAACATATGTAAGAAATATGCAAATTTCAGCTTGAAATAACATGAGGTCAAGAATTTGCAAAAAGTGCCAAAGACCAATATTAAAAATGGTGGACGGTACATGTGTTTCAATGCTTCCTGTGAATTTATTTGAAAAGATATCCTAAAGATGGGTTCAGTTTGGAAATCTGCACACTCTAATTATGCAGAAAACATTCCATTTTTGTATATTCTATAATTCTGAAAACATCATCCCCTGTTGCTAATGATATAAATGAATGCACGTGCAATCATTCAATTGTATACAAAAGTTGCATTACCAAACATTTGTACCGAATTTCTAACGTGAGAATATCTCCAATGGCAGCATACAAAATTCCAAGTCAATGTACATATCATTTAAGATACTCACTTGTAACAAAATCCTGCCACAGCCATACAATAAAAGCTTCCCAAACATGTCCGCCTTCCTACAGCTGATTCAAGTAACTTTTGGCGGGAACTAGTCTCGTGACTAATTACTTTCGTGGAAATACGAAACGAAAAAATTTATGGACCGACAATTTAATGGGGGGGGGGGGGGATATTTTCTTTTTTGGTGCGCGAATATTTTGAACTGACTAAAGAATCACGGGAGGGTTGTAATCGTTTTTTTTTTTTGTTTTTTTTTTTTTTTTTTTTTTTTTTTTAATTACATAAATTACCTCCTTTAGCAGATATGTGTAAATTGCTCAGCAGAGCATTATCGTCACCAGTTTTGATGTTTATGCACGGCTTCTTATCATGATCATATCCATTCTGATTCATTTTTCAGTCCCGGAAAGTTGATGTCTCTATCTGGCGCGATCACACTCTTGCTCAAAAATACCAAATCCCTTTATATCTTAAAAAATTTAAAACCATACCATCATCCTATGTTCGCACAAATCTTTACAATTTGGAAAAATGCCGTTGTCAATGACCTGTCCAGTGTGAATTCCTTGCTATTTTGGGGACATAATGTAGAATACTGTAACATTATTATCAGATTTAAGGGTCCAGTTAGGGAAGGAAACTCCTCAATATAATATATTATTGATGGACTGGACGTTAGTTTATTTAGAAGAGGAAATAAAATGAACAAAATATAGTTTAGACCTTTATATCAAAATCTTTTGTCTGAATCTATTGCAGTTTATTAAAATATTAATATACTGAAAATGGTAACAATTAGAAAACAGCAGATATTAATGAATATATTACTGACATCTGATGTCATCAAATTTATTAATGGGGTGGGGGGTTGGACAGATCATGGAACTCTTTGAAGTCATTGACAATACCAACCTGAAACTAGAATAAAATGGACATTGCAAAAGGAAAAGAAATTCATTTCAGTCGTATTATTATTACAGTGTTCATAAATTCTTCTTTTTAAAGGAGTAATAGGATTTGAATATCTCCCATTTTCTATTTTTGGATTGCGGGAGATCGCTCATAATTTTGTAAGAATACATCTTTCAGAGAAGTCTTTGATTTCCAGAGAGATATTTTTTTTCACGTGCAAAGTGTGACTTGAAGAAGAAATATGTTCTATATTTCCAATGGGTGCGATCTGGCTGATAATGACACAGAGATGATATGCTATATTGATTATCCGCCACCTGACGGCCATAATTTTTATTTTGAAATATCCAATTGAAAGTTAGTATAAAACTGGCTTTTGCCCGAACTTTACTCTCAGCCTATTAACATCTTAACACGTGTTACTAGATCTGAACCATAATTGTACCTTTATCTTACCAGAAGTCACCTTAATCATGCGAAACCCTGCAATTGCTGCTAAGTTACTTTAATTGTAATTAGTCATGGTCCAAGTTGGACCCTAATATTAGGGCGAAATCTCTTCAACCAGAATAGGGTGAAGTTGGTGAAAATAGAGAAAAGCGGGGTGTAGAGAGTTAAAAATAGTCTCTTTAAACTAATGTGTTTACATTTTTTCATATCAGATTATGAAAATGATGATGCAATATTATTAAAAGTTTGTACAAATAGTATTATTTTTGTTTGTTTCGCCGCATTTGCTGTATAACAGGCAACGGCAACCTCAAAAATAAGTTGTAGTCGAAAATCGGCACAATTTTTGACAATAGAAGTCCTTTTTTCCTTTTTTGTTGTGTCAGCAGAATGAAATATCGGATACAATTATGAGTTTTGTTAGTAATGGACCTGGATGCGTCCAGTGAGTCATAATTTGCTTCAAACTGAGATACAGGAAGTCAATTTTCCACTTGTTTTTCAAGGATAATGTGTGAAATTTCGATGGGAATTCCGTAGATAACAATGTACATTCCGGTATTTATGATCATCAATTTAGCACCAAAATTGACGGCAGAACATAGAACTTATTATTATTTCTTTGCACCTTCCACTTTTGAAGAGAAATGTACACGAAAGTCGACGTTTTACTTTGATTAATAATGCATTTTATTTAAACAAAATTGGGAGGTGGAGGGGGCGATAATGTCATCAAAGCAGTGCAGAGCAAAGTGAACTTCGCCTTTGGGATCTGTTTAGGTGACGGACTCTAAGGTGACTATTTCGCCCTTATCACTCTAGCGTGGACTCTATAAGTATTTAGATTCTCCAAAGTGTGCATTGTCGAAAAGCTGACGAGAGCAGACGAATCCCCATTTTCATAACGACAGATATGTACATGGGACTTCTTTAATTAGATTTTTTTTCCTGTTGGATAGTTGACTGTACATGATGGTATTTTAGTTAGTTGACTTCTCTGTGCTTGGTAACTATGCTGCAAAGATTCCTATCCTTTAAAGCACATAACTTTAATTTGATGTTAAATAAACTAATGGTGCCATCTGATCATAGGGCACCTTTATTCCAATAACACCTGTAAGTAACAAATAGAATTATTATAATGCAGTCTAAATTTATATTGTGTTAGGCGAAAAACAGTCAAGTTGCTTTTATATTAAGGACCTGCTTTTTATACCAAGAACACAACAGCAACAGAAATTTCTACTACCGCTACTATTTAAAAAGGCAACTTCTCTACAAAACAAGAACCAAATTATACAACTAATTTTGGTTTACATCTGCTATAAAGGGACATATACAAATAAATTGCAACAAAAATTATGAGTGATGAGGGTTAGGAGGTTATAAACAATAAGCCTATACGTTAAAAATTCCCCAAAAATACTGGTTTCACGATGAAAAGTTTCCACTTTTATTGCTGGAATCATACATGTAGTGTTAACATTGTTTATATTTGTCATACAAAATTTGTTTAAAGAACATTTTAGTGTCATTCATTTTCTGGTAAAGGTCTATAATATGCAATCGAATGTTTACAATATTAAACATAGATTTAAAATACTGGAAAACCAGTAATGTCTCCCTTGTTCATAAAGAGTAGTATAGTGGTATACCCTGGAGTTAAATGGGCCGATCTGAGGTCAGTGGGAATTAACACTACTGTCGCCATCTACAAAGTATGTGAATCTGGGGTTAATGGGAATTCCATGTAAAAATGCCCATAGGATTAATATGTGAGTATGAGTCTGGGGTCACTGGGTTTTAACATTATGAAATAAGCATGACATTTTCCCTTCACCAAATAAATTGTTTTTAGTTTAGATACAAAATGGTACTCTGGGGTCAAGGGAAAAGATAATGTTAAAAATGTTCATAGGATTAACATGTTAGTGGGAATCTGGAGTCAAAGGGAATTCTATGTTAAAATGTCCATAGGATAAAGAGGTGAGTGGGAGGCTGTGGAACAAGGGGAATTTAACATGAACTTTGGACTCAAACGAAAATGCAATGTGAAAAAGATTCACCATGTTACTAATCTACACGTCGTTTGACTGAACATCAACGACACCTACTAACCAATAAACCGTTTGACTGACCAGGGGCCCGGGTGGCCGAGTGGTCTAAGGCGCGAGCCTTTACATATCACTCACATCTCACTACTGTCGCGTGGGTTTAAGTCCCGACTCGGCGAACGTGGGTATTTGAGAAAGCTTGCCACTAGCTTCCCGTGAGTCGATGGTTCTTCCTGGGTTCTTCCTCCACCAAAATATTCAGGATTAGTAATGGGGGGAGGGGGAGTACTGGGGAATTAACATTAGCCCATTGGTTAACATTGGGGGGGGGCATTTGGGGGCAGAAGTGTTTATAGGGCCGAAATGTTTGTAGGGCAGACGTGTTTATAGGGCAGAAGTGTTTATGGGGAAGAAGGTATTTATGTGGTAGAAGTGTTTATGGGGTAAAAGTGTTTATGGGGCAGAAGTATTGTATGCGGACAGAATAGACACATACACCCAACAAACAAACAAACATAGAAACATAGAAACACCATTGGCAATGTTTTTGATTGTTTCTTTTCTAAAAGATGTGGGTGGCCCTGAAAAGGGCCGTTTGTTTTAACTTTGACCTCCCTGACCACCATTTCTTCAGGAAGCCTAGGATGTTCGTCTTCTTCTTAGGTTGATCAGGGATCCAGTCCGGTTGACCCAATCTCCTGAATTTCTCCTGGACCTTGATCCAATGAGCATTCAGGCGGTGGAAGTCCCTTTCTCTCTTCTCCTGCTTCTTCACCATTCTTTCCTGAGCCCAAACCTTCTTGATCTTCACCACCTCCTTCTCTATGACTTCTCTAACAATACCCTTGGCTGTGAGCAGGGCAGCCTCTTCCTTCCTCACACTACTGAGGGGTTGATAAAACCAAAAGTCTTCATGCACCCTATCTAGGAAGTACTCCACCTCTTCCATCAAACCCAAGGCTTTCTTTAACTTTCCCACTTGACAGGGTGCAACTACCGAGGACACCATCTTCATCGCTTCCTCCTCCGTGACGTCATGGACAAGACCTTTGGCTCTTGTAAGGGCTGACACTTGCCTTGTCACATAGTGTAGGGTGACTGGATAAGCCAATAACACTGTATCTTTTCAAGCAGATACTCCACTCCCAGCATCCAAGCCCAGGCTTCCTGCAAATTCTCCACTGTTGTCATTCTTGTCTTTTTTTCAGTTGACGACGAATGGCGCAAATGTTGTTGTTTCTTGCATTAGAGTCGTGTGCGCCCATTCGGGCATGTACGACTATTTACCCCCACAGCGTGCGAAGCACGCATAGGGGGGGTTCGTTATGGTCAGGTGTGTTGACAGTTTGCGACATACCTGACACTTTATTAATTTAGTACACCCCTCCAGCGCAGCATGGTTCCCCACAATTAAGGGGGTTAATTGAATGCGTGCTATTGGAGGATATGTACGGTTTACTTTACTTTATACCTGTGCATAGGAATAGAACCATAATGTTTACAGGTATACAGGTGTGCGCAGAGCGCTCTTAATTATTGAATAGGTTTGTTGATGTCAGGACTAGCAGGAAGCACGGGCTAGGCAAGAAAAATTCTGCCCTGTTAACTAAAGCGGGCTGTTCCTATTACCAATTTTTTGTTAGCCACATTTGTAATTAGAGTCAATCTACAAGGTTTAATACAATTTTCCTAATCCCTAACCATTTTAGGAATTTTGTGTACATAGGGTACTCTGAATTTTCCGAAAAATATATAAAGCTTTCCGGGTTAAAGTAACCCTTTGATAAAATTTTGTGATCTTAATTTGAAAACATTAAGTGATCGTTTTAGAACGGATTCAATGGATCGTATTAGATTATTAAAAAATGGTATGTTTCGAAATGGGTTTTCAAAGCCAAACAGAAAACCCTAAAGAAATTGAGGCAATTCTTTTGTAGCCCTTAAAAGGGCCGAGGTGTAACCTCTGTTGGTGGAACTAGATATGGCCTCAGGTGTTCGGGCGGCTCAAATTTTCGTCTGGTGCGGCCCTTCATGCTGTCTGGGTCTATGAGGTCGCAAACCACAAACTCCTTCATCGGCGGCCACACGGTGACGTGATTTGCGGACATCTTCCATTGCTGAACTAGTTCATTCAAGACTAGTACAACTAGCGTGATTTGGCTCCCCAAGGGCTAAGATGCTATTTGCTGCCTTGTCGGAGTCGGATGTCTGAGTTTTATTTAGCAAACCGCCACATCTTATTCTCTTTGAGCATGCTGTGACCGTCCGGAAGTCTTCTACATGTTGTTTGGCTGCTTCCCTATTTCCTAACAGCTCGCCCAGTCCCATTTTTTTGGTTTGGTCAACAAGGTATTCCTTGACCGGTTGATGAGTCGATGGCGTTTGGAGCTCTTTTTGCTGTTTTTTTGCCATTGCTCTCGTTTCCGGCTGCAATAACGGTGGTCCCGGCTTTTGCGTCGCCGGCTGCGTCGCTGCTGGTGTCTGGGCTTTTCTCCTTTCGGCCTCTAGTTTAATTTCTTTTGCCTCTTGCTTTTTTTCCTCCTTTCTCTCCTCCTCCCTTCCCTGCCTTGCCCCTTGTTGAACTTTAGTTGTTATTTTTGGCAGCGGAGGTTGCGTCCTAGCCTCAGGCAATTTCGAGGCTTGGACTGGTGTAATTATTGGGGGTGGAGGAGCTGTTAGCCTGGGTTCCACGGTGGTAACGCTGGTTTTCGGCTGAGTCGTCTGATCCCGCTTCAGCTGATCCCTCGTTTCTCCTCCGTGTCCTGGTTCCATGGTGGTGTCGCCAGTTGTCGCCTTCGTCGGCTGAGTATGCTCAACTCGCCGATTCAGTTGATCCCTGGTTTTCCTGCCATGTCCCGGTCTCCCTGGGGGGCTACCTCTACTTTCTCTATTGTTATTTGTATCCTCCTCCCATATAAGCAGAAGAGTGGTTATTCTTGCCTGAGCTCGAAGGCTCCACCCTGATGCAATCCTAAGACCTAAACCCTGGACTGCAAGTAAGGCACGGGACGATATCAACGCTTCCATCTTCTAGTACAAATGCTACTTAGTGTTACTTGTTGCTCTGCTAACTGAAGACTATGGCGCAAATGATTGATTGATTGATTTTTGAATTTAAGTCGTTTTCGCCCTTCGGGCATGTACGACTATATACCCCCACAGCGTGCGAAGCACGCTTAGGGGGATTAATGTGTGATTAAACACACTATATTTAGTCAGGTGTGTTAACAGTTCGCAACACACCTGACACTGCACTGAGTACACCCCTCCAGCGCAGCATGGTTCCCCACACTTAAGGGGGTTAAATTGAATGCGCGCTATCGGAGAGTGTGTACATTAAACACACCTCACCATCAATGCATGGTTTCCCCACAAAGGGGGTTCATTGAAGGCATGATATTGTGAGGTGTGTTTATACCTGTACATAGGACTAGAACCACAATGTTTACAGGTATACTGGTGCGCAATAGCGCACTTGTTGATTGAATTGCTTCAAGGTATCAGTCTGGAGTGGCAGGCGGCACGGACAAGGCAAGCGAAAGCGCAAAGCGTGACGGAAGCTGAAACGCCAGGAACGTACATACATGATCAAATTCTGCCCAGTTAGCTAAGTCGGGCTGTCCCTAATACCAATAAAGTGTTAGCCACTTGTTCAATTATGACAATACAAATGGCGCAAATGGTGAATGCGTCGTTTTATATGCTGGAAGTACGGACGTGAAGGAAAACATCCCCAAAAAATTTAAAAAAAACTCTTACACACAAAACACACCAAGTGCGCGGACTTAAAGGAAAGTATTTTTAAGATAGGAAGGGCAAGGGAGTGTTTATAGACACACTCTACACAAACAAACTCCATACAAACAGACAAGGGAAAGGGATTATTTGTTTTTTTAAAAAGACAGACACAAACACACAACCAACATACAAACACAAATTTCTTTGGCAAATAAGATTTCTTTTCTTGGTAATTGTTGTGGCTCTGAAAAGTTCCGTTTGGTTTTTGTTTTTGTTCACCTAGAGATGTGGACACCTCCCCGGTCTGGCCCCACAGGCAGCACATCTCCCACTCCATCGATCTCTACCCCAGGGATTGATGGAGATGGGAAAAGAGACGGGGGTTGAGTGGCTTCGCCGTCCCAATTCTCTGTTGCAGGGACCGTTAATATTGTCTGTTGTGGTTGCTGACGCTGCTGCTGCTGCTGCTGTGGTTGCTGTCGCTGCTGTTGTTACTACTGCTGCTGTGTTTGCTGTCGCTGCTGCTGATGCTGCTGTGGTTGCTGTCGCTGCTGTTGTTACTACTGCTGCTGTGTTTGCTGTCGCTGCTGCTGCGTCCTCACCATTGGTTTGACAGCACAGTTGAGACGTATCTTTAACTTCTTTTCTTTCTCCCGATTTTTTCTGTCCTCTATCACTTCTTCCTTCAAAGATGCCACGATCAGTTGATTGGAAAATTTTAAGTTTATTATCTTCCTCAGGAATATTTTTCTGTCTGGATCTAGCTCCTCGAGGTCATCCAGGAGGCGATGAACATGCTCTAGGTGAACTAAGACTTGGCTAAGTTTTTCTGCCCTATTACTACTCATTCTTCTTCTTTGTTGATGAGTCAACGATGGAGGGTCCGACTGATTGATTGATATTTGAATTAAAGTCGTGTTCACCCATCAGGGCATGTACGACTATGTACCACTAGTGCGTGCGAAGCACGCACTAGGGGGTTGGGGTGTGTTCTGAGCACACTAAAATTATGGCAAGGTGTGTTGTCACAACACACCTGACACGTTAATGCGTATAAGAAACGCTATTTTATACACCCCTCCATCGCTGCATGGTTTCACCACAATTAAGGGGGTTCATTGAAGGCGCGGTTAAAAAGTATCGCTTTTTTTAAATATTGAATTCTATGTCTGAATCTTTATAGGCAACTATCCCAAGTTTATTTGATTCATATATTCCAATTTGTATGTTGTATTATTATTTATTTTTTTTGGCTTGCCTCTCAGTCCTCTCATGGGAGAGGGGTCTCTCCCGCTTAATAGGGCGGGGATTGGCTCGCCTTTTTGGCTTACCACGGCACCCTAGCGTCTTAGCGATCCTGATATACTAATCCCTTTCCCTCCTGTGCGGGGCCCCTCCTCTCCCGTCTTAGACTGTTCGGGTTTGCCATAGTAAATGGTTTTTGTTGTTGTTGTTGTTATCTTTCTTAACCAGGGATTATATCTTCCCTCTCTTCCCAATGTCGGTGATGAATCCCAGTATTTTTGAGCACACCGAACTTATGGTATTATTTCCTGTTTTAAGGAAATCCGGGTAGCTATCTGGGGTATTTAGTTTCTTCTGATTTTCTTGGAATCTTTCCCTTTCTTGGGTATATTTGGGGCATTCGATAAAAATGTGGCATAATGTTTCAGGGGTGGGACAGTGTGGGCAATTTACTCCTGCTTCTTTTATACCTGGCAAAAATCTTCCATAGCTACTGACCCGACTGGCAAACGCACCGCTTTATATGCTGGAAGCGCGGACGCGATGGAAAACATGTCTCAGATCGATAGAGAGAAATGTGAAAGAGTAGTTAACATCGTTTCTAGCGTACTCTCTATCAAAATAAGTCACTAAATGTTCTAAGGGATATCCAAGACTGCGTTGATGAAGAAAATGTACACAATATTGTCCACACACCATGGAATCTGATCCTTGTAATCTCACATTACTGAATCGAGTGGAGGTAGCATTTCTTCTCATAAAGTCAATGATGTCGTCTTCCAAAGGAGGTAATCCATAAGAATCAAAATACTCCACACTGTGATCGTTGGGAAAGTTCACTGCCACCTAATGGGTTCCTGGTCAATCACTGTCGTCGGTATTGATGACATAAGCTTGAACGTCTTTAGGTTTGCGATGTGGAAGTTCATCTTTAGCACACACCACAGGATTCCAAGAAGCGGTGTACTAACTGCGCGTCAACAGGTAATGAAGTTCCCAGGTATCCATGTTTTCACAGGTAATGATAAGTCATTAATTCACACTTGACTTTATGCTTGAATATGTCTGTCAAGTAAGTCGATGAACGGGTAGTCTCTGTACTCTGTTGCAAGAGAGCTTCGATGCGTTGGGTCTCCAGAGAAGTAAATGGAGGTGAGGAACGATCCTGCAAGTCTTTATACCACTTTCTCAACACCTTTTCTTCTAAGATCTGAGACCATGCCTCATCTAGATACTCTTCCAATTTTTCTTCTGCACTCATCATCATACATTTGTCGTGTTGTTTCTGACTCGGATGCTCGATTTGACATCCATGACTATGTTGTCTGGTCAGACCTGTAATTCTTTCAGTCAAATCCTTAGCAAAACAGGAGACTAAATGTTGTTCTTGTTCTGGCCATCTTGACATCAATACAGTCTCTTTTTCTTCTTTTGGTTCTGGATCAAAAACATCGTCATCGCAAAATCCCTCATCTTGTATCTCCATAGGTTCTTCGTGTTGCATCTTTAATAGTCTAGAATCACTTCGCTCAAACTGTTGTTTTCCAGAGTATTGTCAAATTCTGCATACAAGATGACGTTCATAGTGTTGGCTAGAGCTGTGGCAAACTGAAGTTCCACACGAAGTTGGCTTGATTTTATAGGGTGGAAATGTCCTTCGTCGCTGCCTTGGTCGCGAGTGAAATCAAATCCCCACAAAGCATATCCTCCTGCATAATCCTCGTACGAAATACCGTGGCTGCTGTTGGTGCTTAACTGTCCTGTGGCTTCAAACAGAATCAAGTAAGATCTCAAGTAATTGTTCTGGGCAAAGTTAGGTTCAAAAGGTCTGGTACCAAACGTCTGGCCATCTCGAGTGACTTCTATTTTGGAGACATTGAAGTGCTGAAAGTCGAAATGATTTTGATCGATGGCTCCGTTGAGGGCTGCATTACTGACGATACCAATCAGCAAACGTTTGAGCAGCTATCCTTGGAAGACGTGATCTTCGACTTTGGTTCAGAGGCAATAGTAAACGTTTTCACTTCCATTCGTCGCACAGGATACTTGGCGGTGGTTCTGTTCAAAGTTTGACTGATGGCGTTGGCTACTTTAGGTAACACTTCTACACGGCGCACGTAAAGTCTGGCTTCTTCGATGATAGTTTTGTACTCGTTCGCATTAGCCATCAAATGGAAGACGGTACTGCTGCGATTCAGTCTCAGGCGTACATCCACTCCGTTTAGCAAATGTTTGTCTTGCAATCACAATGTCCAAATGCAAACGATCCATCAGTTCTTAGTGCGCCCTTGTCTGATTTTCTTTCGAGGACTGTCATCTTATGTCAACGCTGTGTTGTTGAAAGTATCCAAGGTGTCAGGTTTCCATACCACGGAAGCATCCAGATGGGTGTTCTTGGCTTCTTTTCCGTACTTCAAGAGATTTTCCAAGTAAGCACGGTAAGGGTTAGTATCCATGCTGCTGCTGACCAGTTTGTTATTCAAGTACAAATCCACTTCGCTGAACAAGGAATTCATGAAATTATTGACAGGAGCTACTCTGTTGTTGGTCCCAGGATTGCTGTTGTCCGTTTTGAGCACTTTAAGTTTCAGATACAAGTGACTGCTGTTCAGATCGATGTAATCTTCGGTTTGTCCTTTGATTTTAAAAGACGATACAGGATGAAATTCGACCAATTTGGATTCTTGCATTGTCATCATGATAGGGGGCATGGCAAACAGATCCAGTTCTGTCTTGGTACATTCGCAAGAATCTCGGTGCATAATCTCAATGGTTAGTAATCAAACACGTTTAATTCTCTGACAGTTCTTCTTTTCTTATTCTTTTCTGAACACTCTTTAGATCATACAAGGAATTGCTACTAAATGAATCGGAAAGGTAAGAGTACTGAAGTAAATCAAAGTCAAACTTTGATCACATCATGTCAAAATCCACAAAGGCTTTTATTCCATCCTAAATATTGCTGAAAATAAACTGAAAGAAATGTAATTTCAAAATGAATACCCAACTCCTATCAACGTATCAAAATTATCTGAATTTCTGAAGAATTTTTTTTTAAAGGTAAATATCAATAAAGCAATAAAATCATAGGGAAATATCGGAATGTTGACATACTGTTATTTCTGTCCACACCTGTACGTTTCCTTTGGGGCTTTTCTTCATCTGAACTGGAGTCTCTGATGACTGCAAACAAAATTTAATAGGTTTTACATGTACCTTAGAAAACTACCATAACAGTTCTTCAGGTAAGATAATTCACAGAGTAAATTTTGAGAAATGCATCAGATTTCCTTGTACAGCACAGTTAACAAGTAATGATGCAAATCAGAATTTTGGCACCCTAGGAGCCACAATAATTTGTTGTAGACAAGCCACAGAGTTTTTAGTAACTTATATGACCACTTGTACAAGGAAATCTGATGCATTTCTCAAAATTTACTGTGTGACTGCATGACATCTTATCCTTATTCTTTTTATTATTCTAATTAACCTGAGAAAATTTAGTTAACTTACTTCACATGTGACACTGACTTATGTCAGTAGATAGCTCATTTATAAAAAAAAAAAAGTAGTTATCAATTAGGGCTGTTTCAGTAAAACATACTTAGGACCCAGAGAAGGCATTTTCAATGTGGAGTAGCCACCCATACAGGCTATTTAGATTTTTTTTATTATTTTCAAAAGAATTCCAAGTAATCTAAGTACTCAGGGATATATTGGTAGAAAACTGCCTTACCTGGGAACAAAGTATGTTTAAATGGAATAGACCTTAATTGAAACTGAATTAAAAAAAAACAATGATCTTTTTCTCCATCACCACCAGAACTGTATTTGTCATAGTATGGTCTTTCATTATCTGAAGATTTCCATATGATTTTAGCACAGAAATAATACTATCATCTATGTGTTTTATATACAGAACTCTAGACATGGATTTAACCTAAGGAATATTTTACTACCTAGTTCAA
The DNA here is from genome assembly GCA_029931535.1 of Margaritifera margaritifera. Classification (NCBI taxonomy): domain Eukaryota; kingdom Metazoa; phylum Mollusca; class Bivalvia; order Unionida; family Margaritiferidae; genus Margaritifera; species Margaritifera margaritifera. Next base: position 88,414 of record JAQPZY010000571.1, read on the forward strand.
AATGAAATGTGTAATTTTAATTGCTAGCTCAAAATTCAATCCTTTGTTAGGATAAGACAATGCTGGTATTCTCTATCAGCAAAAATGTTAAAAAGTTCTCTTGTTCATCTCACTTTTAAAATTTTCTTAAAATGCTGTTTGCATTTATGTCTGCTATACATTCACAAGCAGGAGGTTCGATACCATTCTTGATCTACTGTGAGTATTCAAATTTCAAAAGCATTGGTATGATTGTAAGGGTAGAAGAATGAGACTGTTTTATGAACAATACTTGCTATATTTACTTTACACAGATGTGTGCATACACCAGTCAACAACTACTGTGGGCTTTACTTTTCAACATGCCCATATGAATTCTGCCATATAAAAGGTGTCATGTTGCAAATTACAATCAAATAATGTACTGTAATTTTGCAATGTGTATTGTTTACACTGTATACGTATCTGTTTGCATTTTTTAAATAATTTTAATGTGTTTACATGGACATGCAATTTATCTGGAGCTCTGAATATGTTTACAAATAAATAGAAAACTTTATGATCTAAAAACTAAAAGCAAACAAGTACAAATAAATGTACAGTTGATCATTAATCACAATCAACAAAAGGGTCACTTTACTGCATGTGAAAATGTTCTCATTGAAACAGTAGAAAGATCCCTAACTCACCTGGCTGTATAAAACTTACCAAATTGCATATAATTTCACAAATGTAAAGATAGAATCAGAGGAGGAGTGAAAAATTGCAAACATTTAGTCGCCATGTGTTGAAGTATGGTAGTAGCTTTTGGATGGTTGATTTCTTGAGGCACATAAAACTAGGATGAATTAAACACCATCATTTAAAAGATATTAGAAATAATAAAGACTGACTTTTGTTACTGATTTATCAAATGAAAAACCCGATAATGTTCAGTACTCTATCTCCAGGATGTTTCCTTTTAGTTCTATGTTCTTTCTGTGTTGTGGTGCTTCTTTCTTTTGAAAAATACATATTCAAAATTCACTTTTATAAGACACTTTGCGACAAGTTAAAACCAATACAGGTCAATAGAAATTTAATATACTGATTAGTGACAGACACTAAAAACATTAAGTACAAAGATAGAATCAGAGGAGGGCAGCTGAAAATTGCATTGTAATATCCCATAATAAAATTATAAAGTGAACAAACAAGAGTTTGAACTACTTTTGTTTCCACACCCTAGCATTACTATTCAGCCAGGTTCTCTTCTTAGTGGGGGAATATATATGTTGGCACTAGAATTTTCCAAATGGTCATGAAATTTGGTCCCATGAAATTTATTGACGTCTTCAATTGTCTGGTTTACCATAAAAGAGCAGTACAGTGGTATTTTATATTCCAGATCTTGCCCTCATTTAACGTTGGTCTTTACTCATTTATCTGTCATGTTCACCCATCATTTACCACCGTTTCAATATTTCTCTCAATTGTTTTTTCTTTTAAAACAATTCACTGAATTAAGGCTAAATTATTTATTTCTGCATGTTTCCGTCTTAAAAAAACCAAATCTCTCTCATCAATCCAACTTTGAAAACATATTACACTAGCAGTCAGATGTGGCTCTGCCATCTAATTTGGCTGACAAGAGGAGCATCCTCCAATATTCCTATTGCAAAATTTGTTGTTTAAAGTAAAGTACATCATGATATGAAATTGACACCATTTGGTGATCGCTACCACAACATAAAATGTGTATCATTTGCAATGCTGAAAATAGGGGACTGAACGTCATGGCTGAAAAATTTGTCTACAAGTTTTGTTTTCAGAACAATGTATGATATACTTTTTTATAATGGTGTGCAAATTACATAGTCAAAAAATGCTCTTAGAAATTTGTTTTTCTTCTTGTTTCATATCACCTTTAAACCCCCATCAGCCGTATGCTAGTATTGGTGCTTAGGACTGGAGTCAGATATAATGTTAAAATATAAAACCCAAGACCAACAAACGAAAATAGATTTTTATGAGAGCTACATGTAGACAGTTTAATCAGCTCATTAAGATAATTAGCTCAAAAAGAAAGTCTCACTTTACTTCAAGTCCTAAAAACAGCAGAAAGTGATTGCCAAGTCTCCTGCAATATTCAATGCATTACAAAAATTTCTCACACTCTTGAAACACATATATGATCAAACACGTTCTGAAAATTTGCATAATGTATCTCTAAACATGCAAATGATAGTTGTTAGGGGCTTACATATACGATTTTCCTTTATGACTGATTTCATAGACGTATGTATCATCTTCAACCTCATCAGAGGTTGAAAAAATCCCTTTGTATTCCAGTAGACAATCCCCTAGTTGGAATTCTTGCTAGGCAAACACTCCTCTTCCTATGAAAATGAAAGGAAATAAATTATATGAAACGTTTTAGTCAAGATACATACAAAAACAGTTGTTAAATCATTTTGCAAGGTTTGAAAATTCTTCAAGTCTTAGGTCCCACTGGACTTGCGGCTTTCAGAAAATAAAATGTATAGTTCCTTTTCATAAATAACATTATGCAAGCAGGGATCATCATTGGGGGCTCACAGGGGTGAAAATAATCAACATGTATTGTCAAACTTTATGGTGAGTAAAGTAGGGATATGATGTTCAGGTGACCCTAAGCACATTAGTCGTAATAACATTTAATAAAGAAAAAATAATAAATTTCATCTATTAGCACATTACTCGTAATAACATTTAATAAATAAAGAATAATAAACAATTTATATCAGCTCTTTGCACGATGTAATATGGTCACGTGACTAGTTATTTGGCTCAATGTGGGCAAGAGAGATCCAGTCTACTCCAATAAGAACATGGATGATACGCATTTCCGATTATTACGAACACATTTCCAACATCACCGGCCAAAGTACCATATAACGATTGGGAATTGATTCCGCTTGATCCAAAGACGTTTAAGATGAACCTACGATTACTACGAACATATTTTTAAACACAATGTCTCAGTTACCTTTAAATGTCGCTTAAATTAATATCGAGTTAGATTGTCCACAATTACCGACCGCATTACCTGTTTTATGATGCATTACCTACATTATGCTGTTATGTATGACATCATTCTAGACGAGTGCAACCATCCATTACTATCCGATAACTGGATAGACCCTGTACGTCCCAGTCATGGATCTGTATGACTCGCCAAATCGTTCAAAATAAGGCGAGCTGAAGTAATCATAGGGTGAGCCGGAGTAATCGTAGGGTGAGCTGAAGTAATCGTAAGGTGAGCTAGAGAAGGCGAGCTGAAGTAATCGTAGGGTGAGCTAGAGTAATCGTAGGTCGAGCTGAAGTAATCGTAGGGTGAGCTGGAGTAATAGTAGAGCGAGCTGAAGTAATCGTTGGGTGAGCTGAAATGATTGTAGGGTGAGCTGGGTTGTCGTAGGTTGAGCTGGAGTAATAGTAGGGTGAGCTGAAGTAATCGTAGGGTGAACTCGAGAAGGCGAGCTGAAGTAATCGTAGGGTGAGCTGGAGAAGGCGAGCTGAAGTAATCGTAGGATGAGCCGAAGGTTATGTTGCCTGTATTCGACTTTGGTTTACAGTAACGTTTTCTTCTGGTTTTGACTTTTTACCAAGAAACTTCCTGTACATTTCTTGAAGGATTTCATTTATCAAGTTAGAATCTTTTTCATTTGAAATAAACATATCAGTCTTTTACAACTTTAGGGTTTCTTATCTCATTTGGTCCCAGATGGCATGGCGGCAACACATTTACTATGCACCTCTGCCGTTGTTAGTTCAATTCCCTTGTTTCGACACGTTGCAGATTTGTGGTGGTCAACCAAAAACTGATGGGTTCCTCGCAGTTCTATATTTTCCTCCTCATTAAAGACCATGTCCTGTATTTTCTAAATTTTTTAGAACTCAGAAAATTCCGATAATCTGTAACTTTGTTGACAAAATATTTAAAATCATAGAACTTTAAGGATCTGCTTTGCTTTGGTTGTTTCAATAACGTGCTAATTTAATTTACTTAGAATTTGCACTTTAAATATGTTATACAAATTCGGGTTTTGAGATTAAGCTCGAGGTTTTTTTTTCTTCAACAAAATTTCTAAAATGCGGTGTTATCACAACGGCATCTGAGCCGTCGAGAGCGCCTCGTACAAGTTGATAAAAAGTATTTCGTAATCGATGTTAAATAAAAAAAGTTTAAGTTTTAATCTAAATGCCCAAATGTATTAAAGTAAATATGTATTCAAAGCGTCTGATGTCAAATTGTACTTTCGGACTTGTCAGAATGACCAGTTATTTGGTTCAAAGTTCCGTTATCAATAATGCGTCGGACATTGACACTTTATGAAACCATGAAAACTTAAATACATCATAGGGGTGCGGTACAAACATGGCAAACGTGAGCAGATCTTATATAGGTGTTAGTGGGAAACACTTGGCTTCAATGGCTTCAAGTCAGTTTGCCGACTTTTCTCAAACCGTCATTGTTCAAACAAATTCCAAAATGAAGGTCACACGGTGCTCTCATTTTATCTATACTATTGACCTGTTATTTACTCCATATATGTTCAGAAAACAGATTTGTAGGCTGCACTACTTTGTTGTGCAAGCATTTTGTGCTATTTCAATTTTTGCTTTTCCCTAAAATGCGGAAATCATTCCACTTCATACATCCGAGGTGTTTATTCTGGCTTGACAAGAAAGGATTATGAAAAGATCTTATGATCATTACTTTTCAAACATGGACAAGTCAATGTTATTAGCAACGGGCGATATTAGCTCAGAACTGTATATAAACAAGGGGGCAATCTTGTAACATTACAGAAATAATTTACATATGATTCTATATTCTGAGTAAGAAAACGTGGGAAGAAAGGGTGCCTATGGGCGGATCCAGAAGTATCGTTTAGGGATGGCGTAAACAAGTAGGCGCGGGGTCTGTGGGACGGAACCTCTGGTAGGGGTCCAGGTGACGAAGCCCCCGGGAGCTCATGCTGTATACGTGTTTCCAGGGCATAATTTTAACCATCTAACTGTAAAGAAAGGTACTCTAGGAAACATTACGGTTGTTCGCACTCATATTTTTTTTTGCGGGGGGGGGGGGGAGGGGAGGAAGAGGCATCGTCCCCCACCCTCCTGGATCCGCCCCATTGATGACTGAGACTTGCATTATTTGCATGACAGGAGCCGCGGTAGCTCAGTTGGAAGAGCGTTGGACTCGTAATCCAAAGGTCGCTGATTCGATACCAGCGCAGGCCAGCTCTGGTCGACTACCTTTGGTGTGTTGGGAACTGCACTTAGCTCCCATTTCTTCGGCATGATATAGCCAACAATGTATTCAAAGTGCTGTTAAAACCACACCCCCCCCCCACCCCCACCCCCAGAAAACAAACCAAAACAATTATTTGCATAACGCTGTTTAAGTACCGTCTAGCGTTGAAGTCAGTGAAAGACTTGTATATAAATGCATCCCTCAGCCTGTAGGTCGTGTGTTCTGGGTTTGAGGTGAGTAGACTGAAATTTATCATGCATAAAACAGAAGGGAACAATTAAGTAACTAATCGGCTTTTCATTTTTTCTTTTAGAACATGGCTTATCACGAAATCAATAGCACTAAAAAGATGACAGATTTTCATTCATTTAGGTTAACTTTGACACAGTTTTTTTTTTTTCAATGTTAGAAAATTGTCTTCGCTGAACCCAAGTAATATGAACTCCTAACTCCTATCATTTAAACAAGCGCATTTAAAAATCATAGAGCGGTGACCAATAGTGGTTGCAAACAGCAAAATTAAAGTTTATAATCCTCGGCAACAATATTTATTTGATATAGGTTTTGTCTATGCGTTATTTGTTAATATCTTTCATGTTTACTAGGCAAATTCGTTACAAAATCGGATAAAGGTCAACCTATACAGACTGGAGATGTAGATATTCTTTGAAGTCCCTGAGGTTATTTGCATTGTTTTCCCGCAGAGAATCTATTCTCTTAAATTTTTTTTTTTTTTTTTTTTTTTTTTTTTTTTTTTTTACATAGAGTATCATTCGAAGTTCGAAAATAACTATAAAAAAAAGAATTATCACTAGTGATGAACTATGGCAGGCAAGCACTTGATGAAGAAAATGCCTTTTTATTTCCACTTTCTCTAGAAGAAAAAAAAACGGAATGTAGTAAACTGAGCCTTTTATTGCGTCCTTCCCTTGACCCATACTCCGTGCGACCGTCCATACGGCTCACCCTGCGATTACTCCAGCTCGACCTACGATTACTTCAGCTCGCCTTCTCCAGCTCACCCTACGATTACTTCAGCTTGCCCTACGATTACTTCAGTTCGCCCTACGATTACTCCAGCTCACCCTACGATTACCTCAGCTCGACCTACAATTACTCCAGCTCACCCTACGATTAGTTCAGCTCGACCCACGATTACTCCAGCTCACCCTTGGATTACTTCAGCTCGACCTACGATTACTCCAGCTCACCCTACGATTACTTCAGCTCGCCCTAAGATTACTCTAGCTGACCCTACGATTAGTTCAGCTCGCCCTAAGATTACTCTAGCTGACCCTACGATTAGTTCAGCTCGCCTTATTTTGAACGATTTGGCGTGCCATAGATCCGTTGAGGATAACAAGTAGGACATCCACGAAATAAACATCCCTGAAATTCCTACACTATCTGCGAGTTTTCTAAATCATAGCCATCCATGGAATAAGATTCAATCTTCTTTGCTCCACCGCCGTTTCTAGCGTGTTGTATCCACTTGTCTTGAGTTTCACACAAGTAATTTAACCAACGCAAAACTTTGGCTAAATATCGACTAATGACCGCTTGAATGGATTGATGTGGTATGATATGGCTAGTTTGTTCCCGGGCATGAACTTCTTTCGGTACACTAATTCACACGATTTGGCATTGGTAGAACCTTCTTTCAAATAATCGATACCTTTGGGATCCATAACTAAGTTCCGAAATTTTCCACATCAACTGCGTACAATGTCCACATCAGATTGACAATATTTCAACATTACTTCTTAAAATCGAAAGGGTCTGAAGTGTTAGTTTGGTACCAAGCGTAGAAAGCTACTCGTTGTTCTGTTCGCATACCGTCAGAGTTGTACCCATGAACTTCAGGCAAATGCGGGAGATCGACGTGTTGATTTGCTTCGGTAATGGAAGAATGTAGAAAATTGCCTTTAGCCATTTCTGTCATTCCAAACATTTTAGGCACTGTAGTTAAAGACATGGCTAAATAACTCATTGAATCAGTATACGTTTTCCACTTGCATGTAAATGATTTTGACTCCGTGCATAATGACTGTTGGAATTCGTTTCCTTGTTATGAATAATGCATCAAAAGAAATTGAACGTCGTATCCCGAGAAATTGTGAGCAAAGGACTGTAGCGTATTCATGACAGTTCCCATAACGATGTACCTCCTCTTCGCTCCAAGTGTCGTCGGTGGGGTCTAAAATCTACGCAGCAAAATCAGAAAGGGTACGAGAGCCACGAAATATCTTTTCGCGTCCTCCTGGATCACGTTACAATTCCGACAGTTATGAAAAAACGGTTCTTGAATGCACTTACCGCAAGCGCGACCAGCCACACAAATATTAGGAATGTGGATTTCAGTCTCTTGAGAACATTCAAAAAAAAATAAAATAATTAAATTCATAAATCCATATAGTGGTCCTGTTTATTTTTCTTTTACTGGTTGTCATTCAGTACTTCCTCAAATTCGTTGTTATATCTTTGAATGTAACATTGATGATCCAACTCGACGACTTGGTCACAAAAACGATATCGTTTCTTTCCTGCACAAACGTGTGACATTTTCGTATTGGTACAAACATGCTGTCCACAAGTGGGACACACTGTCAATAATTCGCAGGCATTTTTCAGTCGTTTGAATTGTTTCATGAGATGTCGCTGGTAACATGCTGAACTGACGAATGTTCACTTACTCGTGGAGCATCGAGTTCTTTCTTGTCCTTCAAGAATGCAAAGCCTGGAGGCTAAACAGCAACGACATCTCTCTCCACAATAAATATGCTGCTCCCGATTGCTAAATCATTGGTCACATTTGTCACAATAGTAACAGTATCCAAGAAACCCTGTGATGCTTGTAATAGCATCGAAATGTTCTTGGTGATGATAAAATGTGAATTTATTTTCCGTTTGGAAAAGCCGGTCCTCCAAACACGAGATCTCCACGAACGACTTGAGGGTACACTCTCAACGTATAACGAGGAGCCATCCCGTTTTGAAGTTTTTGCATTTCAGGAACTCCATACATGGTCTCTTTGGAAACGCCTGCTTCTTCCAAAAGAATGTCTGCTGCCCTTCGTTGTTTTGGCCCTGTCCGATTTACTAATGCATTTCCATAATCGTTTCCATTTTTCTGCATCTTTTTTCTCTGCATAAGTTCGAGTTATCACGATGGCACAGGCTAACACATCTGGTATTGATGGTTGTTAATCTTACTGCGAAGTTGATCCACCAATAAAACTTTGATTCGTGCACTGGCTCTTTGGAAGTGAAACGCGTGTCATGTGAATTCTAGCTTTTCCATCGGTTAAGTCAAACTCATCATTGGATTGTTGAACGTGTCAAATTTTGCAAGAAGTTAATTCTGCAGGTGTACTAAACTCATTCACACAGGAGATTTTAAACTGTCGTGAGACATCGACAGTCTCAAAGGGTCGTGATCTTTAGCTTGCCACTGTCGTTTAAATCCCTCTAACAATGAGTCAGATAAGTCCATAATGAAGACAGCTAATTTCTTTGCTGGAACTTGAGACTTGAAGTCTTTAAATTTGATTGTGTATGTGTAAGAAGTCATTCTAAATTGTATGGAAGTCACTTTTTGGGTAGTTCGAATGTGAAAATAATCTTCAGGGGCTAACAAACGTTCTTTTTTCTTACCTGATCTTGATTCTCTCACAAAAGTTGACGGAATCAGCCAAAAAGTTAAAATAGAAATCAGCATGAATATAGGGTGAGTTGAAAGTATGTGGAGTGCGTAGAAATGCACGTCGGGCAAGTTATATAATAAAAGAAAAATTATGGGATGAATGTATGGCAAGCCAAATGCACAATAATTAGACAAAACTGGTTTATTGGAGAAAAAATACTGGTTTTCACATTTTTCAAACCAGATTTATATCAGAAAGGTTAGTTTTTTTCAACGGAAAACCAGGTTTTTATAATTTATATACTCAGTTTTTCTAATTAATATGCATTTGACGAAGAGAAACGTAGCTTTTCTTCTTGATATACCTTTTTGTAGAAAAATTTGAGATATCAGTAGAAATACCTAAAAAAAAAAAAAAAAAAGAAACCAAAAAAGCGAAAAATAAAAAACCCCCAAAAAAACACGCTAAACAAAAACGTGGTGTTTAGAGAAAAATCAGGTTTCACTCTTGAGAATCTTGTATATCTGACGAAATACCAGGACTTTCTCTTGCTATCGTATATTTTATTGCAATACAAGGTATTTCGAGATCAAAACAAAGTTTTTCCAAGAAAAATGCAGAATAAGTCGACAAATCGGATCTTTCATTTTTCTTGTTCTTCTTTTTTTCTTGTTCTTCTTTTGATATCATAAGTTTTCAAATGAAAATATTAGGCACAAATATTAGAAACACTTGATTTAGCGGTTTTTCTTTCAATATTTCTAATTTCGGGGATACCAGGATTTTATTTTGAAAAATGGTTTCTCGGATGAAATATCAATCGATATCATAGCTTTCTTAGAGAAAAACCTGGTCTCGCAAAATAAATTATATCACAGGTTTATAATAAAATACCTGACTAGTTATAACGGATACCGTCGGGACAAATGGGACTGTATGGGGACAATGGAAATGAACATTACCGCCGCCATTTTGAAATGGGGAGACATGGAGCCAGTGGGAATTTAATGTTAAAATGTCCATAAGTTCAACATTTTGGGACGATATGGGGACAAAGGGAAACGTAATGTTAAAAATGTCCATAGGTTTAACATACACTTTAACTGACTAAAACCTACTAACCAATATGCCGTCTGACTGACCAGCACTCATACCTACTGACAAGCACCCACACCTACTAACCAGTGCCCATGCATACTAACCAATACACAGTGTTACTGACCGTGCACCACTCTTACTAACAAATATAGTCTTATTAACCAACGCCCACATCTACGCCCAAAACAAAGCCTACTAACCAATACAGTGTTACTGACCAGTACCCTACCTACAAACAAATGTGGAAATGCAGAATATAAAGTTCGAGACACAGTAATGAGGATTAACACATAATTTTAGACAGACAGTCACTCACTATCACCATCTAACAATCGCCCTTTTACCGACCAAACAGAAGAAGGGAAGTCCCTTGGACAGAATGCTTCTTAGTGGCTAAATACATACATCAGAGATTTATATAAGGCATTGTCTCTAACTCAGATTATTTTGGCGGTGTCTGTAAATTTGTATATATTGTACTGATGTCATAAATAGCTATAATCAAGGGAACCAACTCATGATAACACTAAAATGGACGTGACTAAAAGTAATGTTAAAACTACGAAACTGTCACGGAACCGAGACTAGAAAAACTCCGAAACACAAGATTAAAATTTCATGGACTAAAAGTAATACCAAAATGGTAACGGACTTTAGTGAGACTGAAAAAATATCAAGAAAAAATTTCAAATTTATTGCTTAGACTAAAAGCAATATTAAAATTCCGAAACTGTCACGGGCTTTAGCGGTGAAAGAAATAAATCAGGAAAAATTTAAATATTATGGCTTATAGTAAAAGTAGTGCTAAAGTACTCAACTGTCACGGACTTTCGCAGAGACTGAAAAAAAAAAATCAGGGAAATGTCAAAATTATGACTCAGACTGAAATTTAATAAAATTCAAAACTGACACTGTTTTTAGCGAAGACTGATAAAAGTCAGGAAAATATTGTAAATTTATGACATGGACTAAAGTAATGCTAAAATTCTGAAACTGTAAGGAAATTTAGTGGAGACTAGAAAAAAATAAAAATAAATAAAAACAGGAACATTATATTAAAATGGCTTAGACTAAAAAAAAGTACTAAAATTCTGAAACTTTTACTGACATCATCGTAAACTGATTTTAAACAAATCAGGAAAAATTTAAAAATTATGGCTTAAAAGTGGTCTTAAATTGGGAACTAATACGGAATTTAGCGAAGACTGAAAAATTCCTGAATTTTGTTTTTAATCATCACATACGACGAAAACCTAGCGGCGATGAAACTAAGTCGGGTGAAAGTGAAACCTTTTAAGCGAAGTTACTTTGGAATGTGTACATTCGATTTCTCGAAGCTTTTCATATAACCTGTCAAGATAACCTTCAGATGCAAATGACTGTCACAGATAGTTTTCTTTTCTTCTATGAAACGGAAAATGTATATTAGGATATAAAAGCGCATCAAGACTATGTCGACACATCTGATTATCAAAAAAATCATTTTTGGATTGTGATATCAATAATAAGTTTTAGGTAAAATGAAGACAAAACGAACGGGAAGCCTATACATGCTCTGTAGGCTCTGAGACCGAAAATGTATGCATTTGTTTGTGATTTAAAAGAAGAAAATTAAGACAAGTGTAAAGTAACTCTAAGAAAAGGATCTACAATTGAACTCATATATAAATGCATTGCTTGAAGAGTGTGAAATATGCCCAAGTATGAGTTTGATTCGCAGTCATTCTCATCAGCTGTTTTGCAAAAAAATAATAAAACTATCCTCTCTTGTTTGACGAAAAACGCTATTTGTTAGATGATGGCATTCAATGTTTGGCATATGAACATTATAAAATAGGACTATGTTATTGACGATGTGACCATGCTAAAGTCTATAACGATGTTGTAGTCATATATATATATATATATATATATATATATATATATATATATATATATATATATATATATATATATATATATACTGTTACGGAATTATGTGTCATTTCTCTTAAATAATGGTATAGTTTTATTAGTTTATGACCTTTGTATAATATTATAATAGGTGTCGTTTTGCATAGTGTATATATATGGTAATTTCAATGTGACCCAGTACATTGGTCCTGAGTAAATCAATATTGTCGGTGAAGCATTAGTAATATCACGTGATGCAGCGCGTGGGAACTTAAGTTCTGACATAGATTTCGCAATTCAACTGATGAATCATTTTAATAAGATGAATAATACTGAGATGTTGATTCGAGACGGAATAAGAAATGGGTTTTGTTTGTTTGTAAGACGCATTAAAAAGAAAGCTATATAATAAGATGTATCGCAACGTTCGTGATTCTTCTATATAGTTCGTCAGCCTGAGAGGTCATAAACGAGATTGGTTCATTTTGTGTGTGGTATTCTGATTCAGATATATTATTATAGAGTACATTTTGGATTTAGTACTGCTACTTAAACTTTAAGTATTATTCAGCTCCGTTGGAATTATCGGAAACATTTCTAGAACTTGTGTGATATTCCACATTCACAAGGATTACTTGGAATTAATAATATTTGGATATAACTAATTCTTGTTAGTACATCAGCACTTTAGTGTTTTCATTTGGAATATTCTCCATTCGGAATAATTTGGATTAAGCTCCGGATCAGTGAACTTCAGAACAATTTAGGACTTTTAAGGATATTCTATACTGTAAGTTATTTTTAATTCTTTCACTTTGATTGTTTGTTGAAATATTTTAATATTTTAGGAAATTAAATATTTGTGTTTTATATCTTGAAAGCTTGTTTGAGTCTTTTCTTTTGTTACATTACCCTAGTCGTAACAATATATAATATATATATAACTTTTCATGCAGACTTTATTCAATTATTCAGTATGGTTTATTTGTCTGGAAATGGGGACGCCAATTCTCCACATTTACCAACATTTTGTATAGAGATAACAATAGAAATGCGATGGATGGCATTTTTTTTTTAAACCTTTTTTTTATTTTATTGATACTCGGTCTCAGCTTGAGGTACAAGGGAGAATACTCTGTTTTAAATTCTAAACTTGGATTATTGTAATCATCTCCCATTGCTTATTTGATACGCTTCTTCATTGTCGATGGAAAGGTAGATACTAATCATACAGAGAGTGCAAATATGACGAGGATTTTCAGCTTTATGTAAAATCGGTGCACAGGCAGATGTATAAATGCAATAATTGCATTTGAAAATATTGGCACAGTGCATATGAAGCAAAAGTAGGTAGTCATTCCGACGTAAAATGAAGCTTGTAGCAACCGTCTTCGTGCGTCAGTAAGTGTAAATACGCTTTTTCTATGAACAGATGAAAATATGCTTTTTAGTTTTTTTTTAATGTTTGAGAACTAAGTTATCGGATTTTTAAATCCCAAAAATTTGAAAATCTCTATGCCGTGTTAAGTATCATAAATTGTTTTTCTTCTATTTCAGTCCAAAAAAATAAATATCAATTAATCTTAGGAATTACAAAAAAATATGCCATTTGACAATGCATAAACATAACAATCCCTTTTGTGTATTATCAAGTAAAATCCTTTGCTGTATGTTCATGACACACATAATTTAGACGTCGTGGAGCCGCTGTGGCTCAGTGGTTAGCGCACAAGACTCAAAATCAGGTTACGGGTTCGAACCCGGCCTAGACCAGTCCAGGGCAAAGCACTTTAATCCCATAGCCTCACCACTAAATAGTTTTTCATGTTACTAATGTGTCATTAAACACCAATCAACAACTGCCTCACTACTAAATAGTTTTTCATGTTACTGATGTGTCATTAAACACCAATCGACAACTGCCTCACCACTAAATAGTTTTTCATGTTACTGATGTGTCATTAAACACCAATCGACAACTGCCTCACCACTAAATAGTTTTTCATGTTACTGATGTGTCATTAAACACCTATCAACAACTGCCTCACCACTAAATAGTTTTTCATGTTACTGATGTGTCATTAAACACCAATCGACAACTGCCTCACCACTAAATAGTTTTTCATGTTACTGATGTGTCATTAAACACAAATCAACAACTGCTATGGGCTTAAAGCCTGACACTCAAAGGTGTTCTTCTGAAGTTTCCACACCAGATTGTAAGTTTTTACAACCTTTTGCCAGCGTATGAAAGTTGTCATCCCTGTTTCTGTTCGTCAAAGCTTTTTTTCATATGAATAGATAGACAACAATAAGAGTAGAATGACAGACAAAGTAAGAGAGATATAAAGAATGGCCGATAAGAAGATAAATAGGCGATGTTCTTTTTTTTAATTAAAACAAAGTATCATTGAACCCAGAAATATTTGAGTACTTTAAAGCTGCATTTAATTTTAGAAACGAGTTACACTGATATTAAGAATGGTGTTCTTTAAAGCTCTTAAATCTTTTTTTACAAAAATATGGCCGTCCGGTTTTGTCCATTTTAAATATTTATTTATTTATTTGCTGGGAATCTTGGTGTTGCAGACTAAAATAGCTTGTAAATAGACTTGGTGATGATTGTGGTTTTGACAACGAGAAGAATCCTTTGTGTATAGATCCTAGATTATACATGGAAACTATATCTATAGTATTGTTTTTGTTTTGGATTAGGTCCGTTACGTTATACTAAGTATTCGGTAAAACAATGTTTTGTGACGATGTGCAAATCGTCTTATAGTGAAACTAAAACAGTGACAGAATGTGCTGTATATGTTGTGTTGCCAAATCTCGTGGTAATGATGGGAGGGATGTTTACATATATCGCTTGTGCAGAACGGAGTCGACGCTTTATACGCAGACAATCTTGTTTTGATCTGTTTACACCGCAATAACTGTCTGTGAAAACCAAGTGTTGAAAATCGTCCTAGCTCATTTTCTTGTCACCTTATCTGGAAAACAGATACGATAATCTCCAAATCCCACCTCCACCAAACCGTTATTGTTAATCCGTTAAATCTAGTGCACATGTACACTTTTACCTAATATTATTTGTGGGTAAAAATATATATAATTTGGAGAGCTAGGCAATCATTTGATATAATTAACATAACCTACAAGGAAATGAAGCTTTAATTAAATATGATATGTAACATTGTATCTAATTTCTGTCAAATACAATATATACTGTTGTCATAATCAATGTCTGTATTAGTAAATTGAAAAGTAATCAATAACCTTGTATTACCCAATACGACGTATACAGTCTGTGTATACTCTTTTTCTCATGTGGCTACGCGTTTCCGTAAGAATTAAGGGTTATTCTTTTTCTGCCCCCTCTGTTTCATCACAGTCAACAGAAACTTTTTCTTCATCATCATCATCATCATCATCTTTTTCTTTTTCTTCTTCATCTTCTTCTTCTTCTTCTTCTTGTGGGTCTTGGAACTGGATTTTTCAAAGAGGCGTAAGGTAAATATATTTGGCACTATAGAGATTCGAAACCATGTTTTTTATAATTCATACTGTACATGGACCAGTTAGATCACTCGATTCTGGGTGCATATACCTTCAAGGGTACAACATTTGATTCTCCTAATGTGGCCATGCGTGCTACATAGAGAGCATGCATTTTATATTTGTTATGGGTGATTGTGTGGATGGACCAAACTAATCTCTGATGTACAGTATAAGGGAAATACAATCGAATACTAAAGTTTAAACACAATCTCGAGTTCTAAGTCGAAGTCAAAAGCTGCATAAGTCACACTCTTTATTTTCGTGGATCTGTTTTGCATGTGACATTGATAATAGTATTCTAAAATTCAAAATCTATGCCATAGAAATGGGATAGCGATGACTAATTTTTCTGACGTTAATCATCTTGGTTTCTGAATATAAGTATTAGTGTGGTTTTCGATATTTAAGCGTAAGCGATAATTCATTAATATTGGAATCTATATAATGACTGTTCGGTGCATTGAAAATATTGCGTCCTGAATACTTTTTGGCAGTGATAATACTTTCGTAATAATATTTTGCTGGTCAAAAACATTCAAACAGTCAAAATAATTTACTCCCACTCTTACTTCTTTTTGTACACCCTCCCCTTTTTCTGACATCTTCGTATTCTCATTACTTCGATACTCTCTGATCTAATAGTAAGCCGTATACTGTAACTTTTTGCTGCTGAAAAAAAACACTGCAAGTTTCCCAGATATAAAATAATAAGTATATATATAGTGAAATGACATTTCGTTATTAGTATGATATAGAAGTTGCTTATTTAAAGTCAACATTTTGTGCCTAGAAAGATGATAGATCTGGTATCTTTGGACTAACCTGGCAAAATTTTCGTTGTGGTGACCTTGAACAGATTTCCCAGATCAGTAGTTGATATTTCGTGGAAGGAGTGATCTTCACGGGGGAGTGATCTTGGAAACCGTTTGTGATGACAACTGTATTTTGTGATGACAACTGTATTCTTTTCATGTTGATCATAGTGTCCAGCGAAGGGATACTAGTTGCAACGAAACTTGCCAACAAAGGATACACATAAGGCCACTTAAATGTGTCCTTTATGGGCAGGTGAAGTTTATATAGTGGTTTAAATAGATCATATATTCAAGAGAAGGGACCAATAAATGTTGTCCTGTGGGAGTAAGTGTCCATTATATGGAAATATCGGATAGGTAATGTTTCACTGTAATTAGATGGAAGAATCGAGACATCTTGCTTACATCCTAAGTAGACCACACACACACACACACACACACACACACACACACACACACCAAACTTTGAACATTTACCGAAATTGTGACTAAAAAATAAACCTACCTTGGCACTAAGTTTTCCCCTCTATTAAGCATTAAACAAAACTTAACAATTAATTATCGCCGAAGCTTAATTTCCAATTTCAGGGAATTATCTATATGTCATTATGATCATGTATTTCCAGGGAACGCTTTTTCGAAGAGATCTGCAAGGCAACACAGGCGAAGGGGTTGAAAAGTCAGTCAACCGGACGATGCTGCACACGGCAAAAGAGGCGTTGATAACATCATTCCAGAGAATAGTCATTTACAGAAAGGAAAATTGCAATTGCGATATTAAATTTCAGCAAACAATGAACCATAAAGTACACCATCTATGTGCAAATACATCTGCTTGCTACTTGAGCTAACATTCTTTGTGAACTGATTTAAAAAAAATTAAATATTTTAAATACTTGACTATTTCTTAATAGGATATATCGTAAGATTTATGTTACTAATTCTCCATCTGTACTCTCATCTGGAAAGTCAGACAGACCATGGCACACTGATCTGCATATTTTTAAACAACAGTTTACAGAATGGGGAATTGTTACATGTCTTCTCTATAAAACGTTTGGGAAAACGTTAATACAACGTATCACACTGACAGGTTTGGTTTGGTGTTTTACGTCACAATAAAGCAATTAAGTTATTTTATGCCCAGATAATTGGAGTAAAGTTCCTTGCCCAAGGACACACCACGGTAGCCCACAGGGGCTCGTATTGTTACTTACAATTTACCTATCGGTCATACATGTACTATATAAAACTACAAGGGAGGACACTTCTCTCCTTTCTCGCGAGACCTATTTAAGAATCGACGCTGATATTTCAATCTACACTTCGCATAGCGTAATAAATTTGCTACCGATGTTTAGCTCAGGCATTCGACTTTTTATGCCTACACAAAGTTTGACTTACTACCACACCTTTAAGGAATGCCAGACCATTTTCCCATACTAGCGGTCGACATGGTCATGATTACACCGTTAGGCGACAAAATGTAAATTCAAATGAAAAATTAAGAGCTTCCTCATGTTGCATATAGAGAAGAACAGGAGAGGCTTTTGTAGAAGTGTAGCATAAAGGTTACTTCGTAACGTAGTAAATATTTACAGCCATGGCTACAAAAGTAAAGCTGAAAAAAGGAAAACTAAAAATTAACAGTGACGGGTACAAAAATGCAGTGAAATAAATGTTAGAAAAATAATACAACCGAAAATAAACAAACAAATCCACACCATCCCGCAAAAAAAAACTTCACTTACAAAAAAAAAAAAAAAAAAAAAAATGTTCAGAAAAAAAATACAATAAAATAAATAAATAAAATAATGGACCACCATTTCTAACGTGTGTTTCTAAACGACATTTTTCAGCTACTGCGGTTAACAAAAATTACAACATAAAAAATTACAAAATAGTGATCCACGTTTTATGCTATTGTACTGTTGTATCACTTATTTTGCAGTACTGCATTTTATAAACAGCCAAATATTTGAAAAAAAAAAAAAAAAAAAAATACATTTGAAACACCTGTTAAAAACCACATTTAAATGGACATTCAACGACACACAGCAAAAACATATACTAAACAAAAATAAAAAAAGACACAATGAAAACACCAAATACAAAAATCACAAATGTCGCAATTAAATTAAAAACAAAATTAAAAGAACACAACTGAAAGGACAAGATGAAAACACACATTAATACACTTTACCAAAAAGAACACATTTTGAAAAGTACACTTTCAAATACAATTTTAACGCATATATTAACACAGTAAACATACAAATTAAAAAATACAAACAAGAAACATTAGGAAAACACACAATAAAAAAAACACATGAAAACATAATGAGGAACATATCTTTTTAAAGATTCATTGTAAAAACAAAAATTTCCAAAGCACATATTTAAAAATAAAGCACACATTTGGATGCAAATTTTAAAAACACGTTTAAAAATGTAAAATAAAATATCCACATACGATAGAAGCACACAATAAAAACATCGCATTTTAAAATCAGACAACGGAGAAGCACATTGAAAAATACACCACGAGAACAAAAATGTGCAAAAGAATAGTGAGTTTTTAACACATCGTTTTCGCCTTTTCACTATAGAAAAATTAACAAAAGAACAAGTACCGATAAGTAATTAATAAAATTACAACAACGAATACACACAAAAAAGAAAAAGAAACACCATAGCAGCAAAAATAACCAACAAACAAAGAAAGAAAACCACAAAAACACAATCAGATAGAAACAAAAAATATATAACAAACAATTAGCAAAATCTTAAAATGCAAAAAAAAAAAAAAAAACCCAAAAGACTACACTCAAGCAAAGAAAAAGACCAGAAAAATCCATATAACAATATTAAAACAACCAATAGCAAATATATATATACACACACATACACACAAAAACAAATAATAAAATTAATTTAAGAAGATATAAAACTATAACATATGAAGGTAACCAAATTAACAAAGATAACAGAGGGAATAAGAAGAATTAAAACAAACAATAAAAAACAAGAAAGGGAACAAATCTTAAATTACTTATGCTAAAGTGGAATATATAGAACTATATTTAGAAGTATCTATTGAGAGAATACCTACCTAGTAATTGATGCTAGTGCCTCCTACTAGGTCCTATTTTTCCTGTGTTTAAATAGTGAATGCTAAGATCCTGCCCGCATTGCGATCATACATCAAGGCACATTTTTATTCTAAGTAAACTTGTTGTAGCTAAACATGGAACATAAAACATAGGAAACACCTCAATTACTAGTTACAAAAAGCAGATCAAAATAAATAAAAATATTTTTTTTTATCTCTAGACATGACATGGTCTTCCTGCACTAACTCAGATTCCAAAGCAACTTACAACTTGAAGCAGCCAGAATAGTTTCTGGACTACCAAATTTTGATAGTAGAGAAGGGCTTTATTTTGAAACTTGATGGCCTACTCTCGCAGAAAGGCGAAAAATAAAAAACGTCTGCAGTGTTAAAACAAATTATCAACAACCAATCTAACTAATTTACTCCCATCTTATTTGCGAGACACAGTGCCTTATAATATAAAAACGTCGAACAATATAATTCAGTAACAATGTAGAACCTCTTTGTAAAAGAAATCGTCTATTTCAAGACTCATGGAACAATCTGCTGCATAAACTAGAAAGTATTCATCTATACTAAATTTCAAGAAAAAAATTACCGAGCGCAAAACATACTCCAAGTTATTTAGCATTTGGTAATAGGTAAACTTCTGTGCTATTAAGCTGGTTAAGACGCGAATGCAGTTCGCTGAATTATGATGTATTTAGATGTAATTGCATCGCCAATCCTTACTGTCCTTGCAAATGTCCAATAGAAAACGACAACCATTTTCTTTCTTAATGCAGACTGTTTAATAACGTTAGAAATTAGCTTTATCACAGATTATCAGTGATGAATATTAATAATGATTCGATACTTCTATTTGGCAAGAAATGTTACACGGAAGAACAAATTGAAAAGGAAATGCAAACACTTCTTATTAACACTAAAAGATTCATAAACATGATTACTTTTTGTTCCATTATAACTACAGTTACAATTTTAAATACCGGACCACACCAAACAATATCCCGCCGCTCTTATCCTTCTTTCATCCCTCTCATTTCATTGTAAGTCACCTGTCTTGACTCTTCTTCAGAACTCTTGCCTGCACGCTCGTTAATTAGTTATTTATGTTTATAATCAAGAGAAACTTGTAGGTTTAAAAACTTGTTTCCAATCCTTTGCCCTGTATACATACTTGTGATCTTCCAGGCAACAAAATTTGTTTTAAAAAAATAAGCATCAGTAATTTCAAAGTTTTATTGTTGTTGTTATTTGTTTTTATTTATTTTTTTGTTGTTTCTTTATTTTTGCTTTTGTTGTTAAACTTTTTTTCTTTATCTTTTAAATTTTCTTCTTTAATATTGCTCATATGTGTTGTTTTATTTTTTATTTGTCTTTTTATTGTTTTGTATGTTGTTTGTTATTTGAACCATGTTGTTTTTATTTTTTTGCTTTGTTTTGTATTTTTCTTTTATCATTTTTTGGATTTGTATTTTGCTTTTATGTTGTATTCGTTGCTATTTAACTTTGTGATTCTGTCTATTTTACAATTTTGTTATTTCTTGTTTATTTATTTCCTTATCCGTGCTATTTTAACATGTGATTTATATCAATATATGTTTTAATGTGTTTTCTTTATGTATATTTCTCGCTGTTTTTATTGGGCGTTTTTGGTGGTGCATTTAATGTGTGTTGCTATGTATTCAAATGTGTCTTAAAAACTATACTGAGCAAATAAAAGTCACGCCTCACTCTTTTAAAATATAAAGGGGTAATTTATACTTAGTACTGTAAACAAAATGAATAGCCTAAGAAATTTATTGTCATTTGCAAGTATAATTATTTTCATAACTTTCCTCCTAGAGGTAAGTCGGTAAATCCAGCATAGACAATTTTATAAATTCCTTTTGAAAGAAGAAAAACATTTTCCGAAATGATGCGTTTGTTTTGTAGGGTGATAATATGTGTATTTAAATAAAATGTTGTTTTTGTTGTTTTTGTTTCAAAAGTAATAAATAAATGTTTTTTGGTAACGTGTTTTACATTTTTTGTAAATGTCCGTTTCCATTTTGTTTTGTAATTTGTGTTTCATTTTGCATTTTTAATTTACATTTTTTAAATTGTTTTTTTTGCTCTTTGTTAGTTTGTTTCGATTTTGTGTTGTTTAATCTGCTATATGTTCAAATTTATCGTTTTAAAATATACTGATGCAATAAAAGGCACGCATCACTCTTTTAAAACCTTAAGATTTAATTCTTACTTCATGCTTTCAAAAAAATAATACCATAATAAATATATTGTGACTGCAAATCTTTCTGATAGATCATCATTTTCAAGAGGTCATCATATCCTTCTTAGAGGCAAGCAGGTAATGTCAGCATAGAAACATTTATAAATTCTTTTTGGAAGGAGAAACACTGTCACGGAATTGTGTGCACGGAAAATACCTTTGTATCATGGGCATCCGCAGGGGGCGGGGGAAATGAAGTGAACAGGTGTTCCCCCATGGATTTAACAAAAATGTATTGGGCATTTTATATATATATATATATATATATATATATATATATATATATATATATATATATATATATATATATAATTTTAATTATAAATAAACAGCTCATTCGCTAGATCCAATCCAATCCGGTTTCATCCTGTAACAAATATATTTTCCGTAGTGTGTTGCGCTTGTTTTGGGATTCATTATATGTTTTTTTTAAAACAATGTTTTATGAAAAAGTAATTTGTAAATGTTTGTTTTGGTAATGTGATTTTAGCAATTTTGCAATTTCCGTTTTTGTATTGTTTGATAATTTGCGTTTCAATGTGCTTTTCTAATTTGCATTTTAAAATTCTGTTTTGTTTCTTTCTTATTTGTTTATATTGTATTTTTCAACCCGTTTTCTTTAAAAATGCGTTTTTGTTGTCTATTTTGAAGAGTTTTTAAACGTTGTTTTAATTTTTTTTAAATATGTGTTTTTCAATCTTGGTTTTTTTTATTTATTTCAAAGTTCATTTTTTTTTTATATTAAAAGGCAGTACTGGAAAAAAGTGACACAAACATGAAATAGTATAAAAACAATATCGATTATTTTTTGCGGATTTTGTTTAAGTAGAATGTTTGAGTGGTGAAACAAATGTGGTCCATAAGCACAATAGTGTATAAAAGCGTGTGTGCGTATTGGAAGGGGGGGGGGTGCATTTTGTTTTTTCAAAATTCTATAATGAAAATGTATGGTCAATAAATGCTAAAGTATATTAAAAAAAGAGGTGGTCCAGTCTTTGTAATTTTGTATTAAATGCAATTGTAAAACTAAATGTGCAAAAATAGGTGTGTCAGAACTGTGCTTTTTTTTTTCGTTTTCTTTTTACACTTTTACTTGCTTCTGATTTTGTTTTACTATATTTTGTAGCCGTTGCTGTGTATTTTGATTTTGACTATATTCTGAAGTAACCTTTGCTATAAGTTTCAACGGAAACCGTACATTTCATGTCATCTCGCCTCCGTAAGTAAAAGTTCAGGCTGTCCTCAGAATCTCGATTACTTTTTCACATTTTATTGTTTTCTCTAGTTAGTTTTGTCGTATTTATTTCTCTGGGTCTTTCTTAGGAGTTTGGTCTTGTTCTTTATTTTAGAGAGTTCGGATCTACGCTTGTCCGTATTTGTTATTAACATTACATTATAGATTACTGCTGGTGCACCTCAGGTTGCCACAAATCGTACCCTAAAAGAGAACAAAAATCGAAAGGCAACAAACAAATTAAAGAAAATTAAGTCATCCATGAATTATATCATATCACTTAATATATACTGCATCTACTACACCGGCCCGATGTACCAATTATATATATAATCTTACTCTATGCTTGTTTATTGAATTAACTGATCAAGTGCATGGATTCTGCAGGTTTAAGGGGAAAATGTATATTCTTTTTTATTAAATGTTTATTTCAGCGTATAATACACGAACTACCCAATGAAAAACAGCGAGCCTTCTGCAGTTTAAAAAAATACAATTCACTAGTTTAGTATAAAAACTGAGCTTCATGCGCACGAAAATGGTTTCGACAGCGCATTACATGCTCGTGAAAAATAAGAAAGTAACATATAAAAAAGATGGTTAATTCAATATCCCAAGGAAGTAATATTACATACACATTGTAATACGTCTGACACAAATTAACACAGAAATGGGATTTTTTTCTGTAATGTATATCTGGCCTGATATCCGAGTTTATAAAAGAAAACAACAAAAAAACAAAAAACAACAAAAAAAAAAACCCAACAACAACAACAATGCCAATGCATTTTTGTGAATAATTTATGAAAATAATATTTAGTGTAGTAATGTCTCGTTGTTTTGAATGTAGCAGGCTCCGTGATTACTGTGTCCTAATAATTCTTTCTTCCGTGATTTTTTTAGGTGGGTGATTGACTCCTGTCCTAATAAACGAATGTCTGCAATAAAATCTACAACATGTGAGAGCTTGTTGTTCACAGATTTTCTTGAAGAATGGTCAGACTATATACATAATGATTAACATCAAATAAACTAGAGTTTATCTTACTTTATAAATGTTAAAAGTTGAAAGCAAATCTCAAATGTCCACATGAAATGTTTGATAAAGCCGTATATACCTTTTCCGACATAGATCGGATATGACTGGTGTAATGTGTAGGTAGATTGTTTTGTTAACCAATCTTTCAATCAGTTTATTTTATTTTCTTTATATCCGGTTTAATTTGTTCCCACAGAATATTGATCTTTGTGTAAGCAACTGAACTTTCAACATTATAGTAAAGATGTCTTTAGGATTGGTCTTTGTCTTGCTCTGCAAATCCACTGTTGTTGAGGGTACGTAGTCTCTGACATAGGTTATTTAAACCGTATAAAACATCCCAAAAAGACTTTATGCTTGCCAATTTTTTTTTTAGGTGTTATCAACAAACGGGTACTTTTTATTATCTTCAATCCTTTCAAACGTATGACTAATTTAAGATTTGTTAAATTTTGGCACTCCTGTAGTTGATTGAAATAACTACTTTGTATTGAGTCGCTATCTGTTGTTTTAAATTGGACTTTGTTCTCCATAGATTTTATCTCTCGTTTTGCCGAATCGTTGTAGGCTGACCATGTAAAGTACGAGATCTGCGAATTTTACTATAAATCTAGTCATAATGGAAATTTGTGCATTTATCCATATAATAAATGGGTGATTTATTTTGTCTTGATACTGCAGTACATTAGCAACAAAAAGGTCATCGGAAAATTTAAAAATGAAACCTCATTTAATCCAGTTTCAAAGATTGTTGGCCTCAGAAGTAAAATGCATTCTTTCAAACCTGCCAATGGCGAAATAAAAAAAGCGTGCTAATGTTATCAAGTAGAAAGTAGTCAAACATGTAATCACTCATGAAGATTATTTAATGGCGCTAACAGGTAAAAACATTATGCAACAATGAACACTTTCAGATCTGATCACGACGTTATACACACTGTAACGCTAAACAAAATAGGTCTATCTGCATATGATGATAAGCGGTATGTCCTGGATGATGCCGAAAACACGCTGGCTTATGGACTTTATAACACAAAACCACATAACAATGACCTATTTACCACGCTTAAACTTTTTAACGACTTGACACATAATAATCTAATTGCCAGTGGTGAACCACATACCAGTGATCTAATTACCACATATGAACCTTACATTAATGACATAATTGCTGATCTTCAACTTTATTAACAAAAACAATTGTCTTTAATCATAAAAAAATCATTTAATTGTAAAAGGAGAAACAGCCCGCAATTATATGGTCGCCTAATGATATCATTTGGGTTTTGATTTACAAACAATTGCACCCACTTTTTAAGGCGTTATCAATCACTTATACGCCATTATTCTCTCTGCCCAGCCATCTATATTCAAATAGCGAGGTTCTATCATTAGGTGACCATACAATTGCACCTGTACTCTCCTTTTACAATACTACTCACTCGATACTAAAATGGGTAAATATTATAAACATATTATGTTGCAGTTTTACACTTAACCCTAAATTTCTTAATGGTGTTTGCATTTACAATGACACGTTTCAGTAATTTAGGCGTCTTTTTGATGTGGAGAAAGATTCCTTTTCAATAAGCTATCACGCATCTTTATGAGTCAGAGTTCTTAGAAGTTAAGAGACAAAGAATGTCAAAATTTGTGTGATTTTTCTTCTGGTCAGGCAATGTTGCCAGTTTAGATATGAAATTAGTATTTTAAGTGTCTCAGCCGATTCCCACCAACTTTCACACAATGCATGCTGTTGTAATCTATTTGTAAAGCAGATATTGTCGCGAGAACAGTCGATTGGTTGAAACGTTAATTGGGGAAATGACCTAGAAATGTTCCAATTGTTTCGGCCAATCAGCAATCTTCCATTTTATGGCACCCGTGTGTAGTTCTCTAGAACTGAGTTTTGACCAAAATGGATCCTTTAGTACGAAAATTGCTGGAATTTGAGACAGTTGGAATTCTTCTTTCAGATGCAAGTTACTGACATTTGTCTTGTGAAAAGTAATTGGATACTTAAATAAATAGCTGCTGGCGTCTTTACTTTGGGGTTACACTGTATTAATACAATCGGACAGTCTTGAAAATATTGGTGATCTGGCGCAAGCGTAACGATCTCCGACCAGACTAAAATCATAAAATTTTGACATTCTCTGTCTCTTAACTTCCCACATATCTAACTCACAAAGATGCGTGATAGCTCATTGAAAAGAAAACTTATGACACCCAGAATACTGAAAGGTTTCACTGTAAACGCGAATACCACTAAGAAATCAAGGGCTATATGTGCAACTGCAATTTCTCGAGTTTTACAAACCTGGTATCTTATTATATGTTTATCTAAGGAGCCTTGTATTAGAACATAATATGTTCGTGATTTTGACCCATTTTGAGTATCAAGCTTGCATCAGGTACCTGTGGTTCTTTAGTAAAACCGTAAGCAGTGTAGCAGTGGCGGCGAGAGGCTTCGAGGTGCCCGGGGGCAATGTTCTTTAGTGGCGCCCCTACCGAGGCGCCCGGGGGCAATGTTCTTTAGTGGCGCCCCTACTTTGCTACAGAGAGCAGTTTTTATGTCATTTACTAACCTGCAACCCACCCACCCCCATCTACGCCCCGGTTACAACAGCTAAAAAAATATAAAAAAACTCCCGACGGTGCCTAGGGGCAATTCCCCCCCCCCCCCCCCCGTCGCGCCGCCACTGCAGTGTAGTGGAGAAGTGTATTGTGTTGAGTACAGTGAGGACAGGGACGAGTAACTCTTGCAATTCACTCGTCCCAGAGAGGATTGTTTGGGAATTGTTTTCCTGAGCCCATTAAAGGTGTATATCTATATATATATATATATATATATATATATATATATATATATATATATATATATAAAGGAAGAAATTAATAAATAAATAAATAAATACCATATCAGATGATTAAAAAATATCAATAAATAAGTACGATATCAAATGATTAAAAAATATCAATAAATAAATACCATATAAGATGATTAAAAAATGTAAATAAATAAATACTATATCAAATGATTAAAACATATCGAAAAGCACTAAAAGTACTATTCTTTGTGTAGAAAATAGTTTCACCTCCAAAATACAAGGTTACTTGTTCTTCTTCGATCATCGTTCTCCGAGAAGTTGAAATTTAGGGAATTAAAATGTATTGTCTTTCGTGCCAGCGTGCTCGCAGCCACAGGACTCCCCCCCCCCCCTCCGTCCTCTCCCCACCCCACCTAGTGGCGGCGCGAGGGGGGTTAGGGAAGCAATTGCCGTCTAGGCACCGGGCGAGGGGGGGGGGGCGCCGTCTTAATTTTTTTTTTGCCGCCCCCACCCCCCACACCCCGTCTAAGCCCCGGATTTAAGGCTTAGAAAAAGGGGGAGGAGTTGGAGGTTGGCAACTGACATAAAAAGTGTTCAATGTGGCAAAGTAGGGGCGCCACTAAAGAACAATACCCCCGGGCGCCTCAAAACCTCGCGCCTCCAGTATCCCCACCCCACCCTTGTGCTACAGCACGTGCCTTCCAGTGGAAGACTGGAGATCACGTGCTCTGCCGTTCAAAATGGAGGAAGGATGGAATGGATCCGAGAGATGCAACGCAAGAAAATGACACATGCTGATTTTTTTCTTAAAGTGTCAAAGGCAAAAACAGATGCATCTTAGGCAGTGTTGTTATATGGAGAATGGAGCGCACGGACACCTGGTTAAGGTAGCAAATGGAGATAGCTCTGTTGCTTTGATAATCCCTCTTGGAATTTCGACCGGGGACGAGGGTGATCAAGTCTTGAAAATAACAACGAGTCGAAATTCCTGAAGGGCTTAGTGCTGTGACATTGTAGACAAAGATGACAATAATTATATTGAATCAGCATCTTCCTAACTTGAACTGTTTTATTGTGTTGTCCTGATGCATAGTGACAAGGACGCACCTAGACCTTAGAGACTGACCATTTAAATGGGGGGGGGGGGGTGGGGTGGGGGGGGGGTGGGGGGGTGTGTCTCTGACACTTTTCTTTGGAACGATCATTTTTCCCCCTTACTTCAAGATAATTTATGTTGGTCAACTATATATTTTTCAGCAAATCGGAGCAAGAATTATTTTCTAAAGCTATTTGGAGACGAAAATTTAAAAAAAAAAAAAAAAAATCAGTATCTGATCTCAGACGAGTGGCTTTTTGTAGCAGTGATGTTTCAGTTTATTGGTTCTTAAGATATGATCTTTCATAGCAAGGATGGTTTCAGTTTATTGGTTCTTAAGATATGATCTTTCAATTATCTGTTCTCTCAGGACAGGTGGTCTTTAATATAAGTGATTTTTCAGTTTAACTGGTCTCTCAAGACTAGTAGTCTTTCATAGCAGTGATTTACAGTTTAACTGGTCTCAAGACTAGTAGTCTTTCATAGCAGTGATTTACACTTTAACTGGTCTCAAGACTGGTAGTCTTTCATAGCAGTGATTTACAGTTTAACTGGTCTCAAGACTAGTAGTCTTTCATAGCAGTGATTTACAGTTAACTGGTCTCAAGACTAGTAGTCTTTCATAGCAGTGATTTACAGTTAACTGGTCTCAAGACTAGTAGTCTTTCATAGCAGTGATTTACAGTTAACTGGTCTCAAGACTAGTAGTCTTTCATAGCAGTGATTTACAGTTTAACTGGTCTCTCAAGACTGGTAGTCTTTCATAGCAGTGATTTACAGTTTAACTGGTCTCTCAAGACTGGTAGTCTTTCATAGCAGTAATGTTTCAGTTTGACTGCTCTCTCAAGACTGGTAGTCTTTCATAGCAGTAATGTTTCAGTTTGACTGGTCTCTCAAGACTGTTGGTCTGTCATAACAGTGATGTTTCAGTACCAGTTTTACTGTTATACCTATTTTGTAGCTCATCTGTCCGAAAGTCCATGTAAGCTTATGATGTGATCCTGAGTTGTATGTGTGTTGTCCATCCTCCATCACCTTCCTTTCTGGGATAGCTAAACTTGCTCTTCACTGTACAGTGATCCCCATCCTTTAATGCCACCCCTTCTGCAGCACAAAAGTATCCTTATAAGAGGAGTGTCCTTTCTAGAGTGGGATCACACAGATGCAAGTAAAAATACATTTAAAGTATGAAAGGGGTAACTAATTTTTAAATATTTAATATTTTTATTTACAAATCACACGAATGTTATCATGTTATGGATTTAATGTGATTAAACTTGTATCAGTATTATTTAAAATAATTCTGAATAATCATCAATCGTGGTGCAGAACCACCTTGTCAGTAAAATCTGGGCACAAACATCTGGCTGTAACAATCCCTGTCTGTCAATTCTGTTTTCCCACTCACTGCAGTGGGATGTATATGGACGTTTTTTAAAAAATCTTTCTGACATAAAATTTTTCAGTAGTGATCGAAGAAATAAAAAAATATTTGTGAGATTTCTCTCTGTAAACACCATTATGTGGCTGCTCCTGAGGGGTAAATTTGACAGTTTTTTCACTAATATGCCAGCTGCTGGCCACGTTTGAACACAAACCAGTCAGTGACATGGGATTCCGGCTGTATAAAACAGGTAGCCACTAGCCATGATTGTGCTGATGTGCCATTATTACTCTGTGCATACATGTGTACATACATGCATGCATGCATACATGCATACATATATACATACATAAATACATATATACATAAATATATTGGATTAGCTCATGGAGGCTACCATAGTGTGTCTTTGGGCAAGACACTTTGCTCCAGTTTCTTTGGCACTAAATAATCTTGTGTTTCTGTACCTAAAATGCCAAGCCAAACAGAGATACTGTGTATATTTATGTTCAGTATTACAAGTTTTTCCCTCATACTTCTGACTTTGCTCTATAACATTATAACTGTTTGAGATTAAGGAGTGAAACTTGGTGTATTTGTGCATCATCATTATTATGTGTCCTATACCAAATTGGGGATCAAATCTTGAAGGTCAAAGTCACTTCTTAATATTTCAAGTTTTCATTCATATTTTCTAATCCCAAAGCTCTTTAACTTTGGAGCCCTTTAACTTTAGGGTAGTAGTAGTTGCTGGGTTTAATAGCACATCAGCACAATACTGGCTACATACGGTGCTGATTAAAAGTAAAGTTCTAAAAATGTAAATATAAAAATAAAAAATAAAAATATAATTAAGGGATGAGGGTCTAGAAAGTGGCATGTGTACCATATTGGGGGTCTAGAAAGTGACGTGTACCATATTGGGGGTCTAGAAAGTGATGTGTACCATATTGGGGGTCTAGAAAGGGGCATGTGTACCATATTGGGGGTCTAGAAAGTGGCATGTGTACCATATTGGGAGTCTAGAAAGTGACATGTGTACCATATTGGGGGTCTAGAAAGTGACATGTGTACCATATTAGGGGTCTAGAAAGTGGCATGTGTACCATATTGGGGGTCTAGAAAGTGGCATGTGTACCATATTGGGGGTCTAGAAAGTGGCATGTGTACCATATTGGGGGTCTAGAAAGTGGCATGTGTACCATATTGGGGGTCTAGAAAGTGGCATGTGTACCATATTGGGGGTCTAGAAAGTGGCATGTGTACCATATTGGGGGTCGTATCTTTAATGTCAAGATCAGGAGTAAATATTTTAAGTATTTCCTTTCCTTTTACAGCATAAGATGCATTTTGAGATTAAGAGATGACACTTGGTATACTTGTACATCATCATTAGCAGGTATTTTGCACACAACATTGGCAGTCCTATCATCAAGGTCAAGGTAAAGGATCAGTCCTATCATCAAGGTCAAGGTAAAGGGTCAGTATGTTAACTTTTCCTATCATCAAGGTCAAGATAAAGGGTCAGTATGTTAAATTTTCCTAACCACATTGGAGGTCAACGGCCAATATTTTAGATTTCAGCAACATTTGCCCAACAACTCTATAACTTGTGAGCTGTTTAAGATAAATGAATGAAATTTTTTATACTGGTATTTTGTCGCAAGAAGATTTGTTGTAATTCACATTTGGGGTCCTATCTTCAAAGTCCAAGTTACAAGTATGGATTTCAGGGATGAGCCATGTTACAGTTATGTTTCTCTGTTTGATGGCATCTTTTGTATCACAGACAAGGTTTTATCTTCAAGGTTAATGTCACTGGTCAATATCTTCCCTATTTTTGCACTTGTACTTTGCAGCCATTTGAAATAGACATGAAACTTGGTTACTTTCCATGTATGCTTAGAGTACTCAACAGCTCTGTAATAAGGGTCACAGTCCGATTTCATCACAGTTAACTTAGTAGGTCAGGAACCATGGTACTGTCTATACTCGTGTATAATCCGAGTCCAAATGCAAGCAACATAGACCCTGATCTGCCGTTGCATAATGCGCCGGCAGATCAGGGTCTATGTTGTTTGTTCTACTGATTAGTCCTTACAAATTGCATAGACCCAGATCTGCTGGCTCATTATGCGATGGCAGATCTGGGTCTATGCAGTTTGCAGTTGGTATTAGCTTATACGCGAGTATATACGGTAGTTCATTGGTTAGTGTGCTGGACTTGCACTGGAAAGGGTAGAATCCTACCATTGGAACAGCTCAGGTCAGCTGGACTTGCACTGGAAAGGGTTGAATCCTACCATTGGAATAGCTCAGGTCAGCTGGACTTGCACTGGAAAGGGTTGAATCCTACCATTGGAATATCAGCAGTGTTGATATTCATTAGCAGGGGGATGTTTATGTTGAAGGTCTCAGGAAATTTGCCCTGGTGACATGTAGCTTTAGCTTCCTCAGGCAAACTGCCTGAGACCTGAGTGCAGAACTTAACCAATGTTTCTGGAGCATGAAAATTGGGTCACACTGACCGCATTCTGGTTGGTAAGTGTTATATTCACCAAAATGCATCTAAATGCAAAGTTGAATGGCTCTTGGACTTGAGAAACTGATCTAAATACAATGCTTCACCAAGGTTTGATTGATGGACATATGGATGTATGGACATATAGATGGACAGACAGGGTAACATTGTATGCCCCTGTATGCTCAATAGGAGAGCAAGTATTCATCTGGAATTAAATAAACACATAACACCACAAATACAGTAAAGTCCCGCTATAGCACGCTTCGTTATAGCACGAAATTCGGATATAACACGATCATGGCATGGCTCCCTAAATTTCATATATTTTTTCGTAGACTAAAGAAAAATTGTTTCTTTCAAAGTACGAAAAATAATGTGTACAAAATTAATTATCATTTTGAGGTAGAGATCGTGTATGAATTTGGATATAAAATGATCATGGTATGGCTCCCAAGATTTTACAATGATTTCAAAAATTTCATGAAGTACTGCAAAAGTGTCGAACTTATTATTTTTGAATCATGAACAATAAAGCCAGTAAGTCTTCTTTGTGTTTTTATTCAGTGCATTCTGTGTACAATTGTTCAACAGAATTTATAAATCAAATAATTTAAGTAATTGCTAATCATCAAAGTCAATCTCGCTGCTAAAGGTTATTCAAATTATGGGGCAAGGATTTATAAAAACATTTTAAAAAAAACAAAAAACGCCAACACATGCATGTGGCTTTGCGGTGTTATCAGACAATCGTCAACTGACCAGTGAATAATAGTATGCATTCCCTATACAAATGACCACGTTGTTCCTTAACAATTATTCTTGCTGTAGTCGTTCAAAGAAATAGGTGTCAGATTGTTAATTAGTGGGTATTTACAACGGATAATGGGATACAGAAACATAAAGCTATTACTGTAGAAGACAAACTTGAAACCCTGGGCAGGATGAAGTCCGGAGTTAAACAAATGCAATTAGCTTCGAGATTTAGGTCTTCACAAGTAAAGCAAACAATTACCTGAATTTATAAATCAATTAATTTACCTGCCTTTTTAAGGGAAGACAAGAGACTATCAATGCCTGCTCAATCAACTGTCATACACACCCAATGAAATAATAATAATAATAATAATAATAATAATAATATTATTATTATTATTATTATTATTATTATTATTATTATTATATTATTATACACACCCACTGAAACAAGTTTATGGTCCAAATTGTCAGGAGCAGTTTTGGTAATTGCCACACAAATGAAACCCTTCCTCCCCCCCCCACCCACCAACCCTTTTTATTTTCTAGCTTCAGATCATTCACATGTACACAGAAAACTGTCCTGCCAGTGATTGGAACAGAACCATTTAAGTTGTAGGGGTGGTGCGATTGGCTAATATAATAAAACATTATTCTCCCTGCTTTCGCTCTGCAGTGAAGCAAAGTCATAGTTATAAACAAAAGTTTAAGTGAATATTGGGTTTATTTTATTTATTTTTTCCTCTGTACATTAAAGAATGATTTGACTGTTTTTATGGAACTCACTGTGTACCCATACAATCGAATGGTTTACTCCTAATCTGGGTTCAGGCAGTTTTGCATGTATACGCACACCTGCAGAATCCTCTACGCAAGTACATTACGAGGTCAATATAGTACATTTGACCTCCTGTATGAATTTTCAGCTCAAGTAAAATGTACTTTTCAAGCCTAATACAGGTTTCTTTTTAGAAACTCCCAATGTCTGCATCATTCAGTTTATTGTCGGTCAGAAATCAGACCCTTTGGACATGTCCAGCAAATATGAATGTTGCTGGGAAAAAATTTTTTTTTCATAAGGTTGCGTGAATGTATTAGCAAAAAATTAAATATTATGATTCGTCTGGATCTATGAAACATTTTTTAAAATATAAATCATGCTTCTTTGTGCACATTTTTGATGGGATTACTATTATGGATACAACCATATTCAACCGGTGAGTACATGTACTCTTAACTACTTACACTTAAGTTGACAATTTCGTATTCATAAAAATAAAATATGTAATGACCGTTTTAAGTAGTTCTTGTTTAATATGGAACAAGTTTATAACTGCGTCAATGAAGTCCATAGTATTGCCCCGCCACCCTGATTTAAGATGGTAACTGTACCAATGAAGCACGTAGTTTTGTGCCTGCTATTATACCCCCCCCCCATCCTTTTTTTTAATGCATGCATCATTTTCTTCAGGTAAATGATATGGTTGGTTATAGCACGTTTCGGGACATAGCACGATCTCGTTTTGTGGACCCTGACCATCGTGCTATAGCTGGGCTTTACTGTAACAAGTTCAATTTCTAGTGTAAAGAAACAAACAATTTGTGGACAGAATCTCACAGCATTTATATTACTTTCAGTCTCATTTTCTGCTGCTTATTGAAGTCGAACATGTGAGATCATTTGGAGATGTATTTGGTAGAATCTGCACCTTTTTTGGATTTTACACTGAAGATTAATGTTAATGTGATGACTAAAGGTACATTTGCAATAATTTAATAAATTATTGTCCGAAGATTTATTCTATGTATTGGTTTTGAGGAGAAACTTTCCAGTGGTGATCGAATCTTCGCTGGAAGGTTTCCTATTAACTGTTACTGGAAGGTATTACAGATATCAAAGCAGATGTTCAGATGAAGATTTAGCCCCCAAAGATTCAACATGTCTTAGTAAAGGAATGTCCGTCAGTCCATTTTGGGGGTCTAAAGGTAAGGGTCACTGTGACTGTGAAAAGATGAATGGTTTTTCACAATGAAGAAGAAAAGAAAAAATATCTTGATTATCTGATTGTCCATAACTTTGAAAATTGGTACAATAGCTTAGAATTCAATGAAAATTGGTGCAAATTTAATGGTACAATAGCTTAGAATTTAATCAAAATTGGTACAAATTTAATGGTACAATAGCTTAGAATTTAATGAAAATTGGTACAAATTTAATGGTACAATAGCTTAGAATTTAATGAAAATTGGTACAATAGCTTAGAATTTAATGAAAATTAGTACAAATTTAATGGTACAATAGCTTAGAATTTAATGAAAATTGGTACAAATGTAATGGTACAATAGCTTAGAACTTAATTGGTACATTAGCTTAGAATTGAATGAGATTTAAATTGGTACAGTAGCTTAGAATTTAATGAAAATTGGTACAATAGCTTAGAATTTAATGAAAATTGGTACAATAGCTTAGAATTTAATGAAAATTGGTACAATAGCTAATTAAAATTGGCACAATAGCTTAGAATTTAATGAAATTTGGTACAATAGCTTAGAATTTAATGAAATTTGGTAAAATAGCTTAGAATTTAATGAAATTTGGTAAAATAGCTTAGAATTTAATGAAAATTGGTACAGTAGCTTAGAATTTAATGAAAATTGGTACAGTAGCTTAGAATTTAATGAAAATTGGTACAGTAGCTTAGAATTTAATGAAAATTGGTACAGTAGCTTAGAATTTAATGAAAATTGGTACAATAACTTAGAATTTAATGAAAATTGGTACAATAGCTTAGAATTTAATGAAATTTGGTACAGTAGCTTCGAATTTATTTCATATAGAAGCTTAGAATTTAATTGGTACAATAGCTTAGAATTTAATTGGTACAATAGCTTAGAATTTAATGACAATTTGGTACAAAAATTACTAATTAAAATTGGTACAATAGCATAGAATTTAATGAGACATAACAAAGTTATAAAAAAAATTTGAAGGCCAGATTTTCCCCTTAACATACATTAATTCCCCTCTTGAGTGACTACTCTGAAGAGAGGCCGTTCTTTTTATAAGGACAGCTTGCCTGATAACAAAATAGTATATTTTAACCATTTTGTCCCCTTGATGAGAGACACACTTTATGTAAGACCACCTTTTTGCTACAAAAGGGGTGGCTTTATAAAAATATAACCACTGTATTATTACATATATACATATATATATATATATATATATATATATATATACCGGATCCCATTTTTTAAAACTAGAAAATTCAACAACAAAAAAATGGCCCCTATTTGTTGAAGGTGAAAAAAATCGTGATCAAAATTAGTAAATGAAACCTTGATATATCGCTCGTTTTATTGTCAAAAACAGTGGTTAGTACCTGGAAATTTGAATCAACATCATAAAATTTTCAACTTTTAATAGGGAGTCATATATTTTGTTCAATTTTCTTTCCAAACAACATTCTCAGTACACTATAAATAAAAATATTTGACGAAAGTTTGATCAGTGCATTTCGATCAATGCAAACGTCACTAATACCTACTGGTGGAAGGACTTTAAAAATAAATACCAAATAAATAAGTTTTGTCAAGTGAAGTTTGTGTTTTAATTCTATCTTTTATTTCTGTTTCAGTGTAATAATCATAATTGCAATATGCCCTCTTGTATTAAAACGTGAAAAATATAATTCAACCGACCCAGCTATTGCCACGAACATTTCCTTGAGAACCTAATTAAGTGGCAACCATTTTGTTTTATCTCTGACTTGCGGAAGTATTTGTTGTGTTGTTGCACTCAATTGATAGCACACCTGCTTTATATTATCACGTTAATTACGTCTTTTGTATCAAATCAAAGAAAGGTGGTGGAATAACAGAAAAGTTAAAAGGCGTGCAAATCCGGCCAGCGTAAGAGCTAGCGGTCACGGCTGTGTGTCAGGTCAACTCATTTCAATTGATCAGTCGAACACTGTTATAAATAGTATTATGTAAGTAATATAATTAAACTAGCTTAAATTAGCCTACTCATTCACAAATGTGATCAAGGATAGTAAGGCAACCAAGCCAAATGAGTACTTGGAGAATAAAAATATGGTTCATTACGGAGAAGCAAGTTCCAGAGTTTGTATTGAACTGAAAATTTCTAATTTGCTACTCAGGGATTTCCTCAAGGATGAGCTGAAGTTTCACTGTTACTTGATATGAAATCACGGCATCCATATTTTATTAATAGAACAATAAATCTTGTTTATACACAATGTTTTCGCGTACACGTGTTGTTGAAACCGCTTGGACTAATGTTGTTAACAATCTTTCAGAGGTTCGGTATCTTGAAAATAAAGGTAATTTATACAGAATAGCAAACAACTACATTAGAAAAAAGCTCTTTATTGACAATTATTCCCAATGTAATTATTAAACGAGTATTCAGCCAATAAACAGCCCGGTACCCCCCCCCCTGCGGTTTTCTCGATGTCCAGCGGGGATGGCATCCCCTTAATTTTTTTAGGTCCCTCAGTAACTCGCGGCGGTGTATATGTATATATATATATATATATATATATATATACATAGTGAAACTCCTCAAGAACAAAACCCTTGCAATCAAATTTAATTTTAATATCAGTAATACATACCTGTTGCTTTTGCATGGCTGGTACTTTTCCAGATGGAAAATACCCCAACTGTATGATGAGAAGTCATCCTCCCATTAGGGTGAACCAGAAGATTCTAAAACACTAGATCACCCCTGGTCCACCCTGCAGATACATTGCCTATGTGCACTGTCCATCATTCTTTTTCGATTGTATGGCTGTAATGTTTGCCTTGTTTTCGTAGATGAAGAATCGTCTTCGCTTTGTGGGTTAACACATCGATTTTACTTTATTCCTTATGTGCATTGTCTTCGTCGCTTGGAACTATCCCTGATCGAGAATTTTCTGTTAAAATTGAGCTCTCTCTTTAGTTATTAGCAATTGTTCTGTACACATGTGCACTGCTTTGCTTTTTATTTTTCTTACCCCACAAGGGTGTTAGAGCACTAATTTTGTTGTGAATTATTTCTAGCTAAGGTATTTTGTTAAAATATAACTATCACTGCCTAATTGGGACTACGGGCTCATTTGGATTCTTTTATTGTTCATTACAAATCAGTGTAACTCATATTTCTTTTATTATGAATTGTGCTATTTTTATACTCGGTGAAATAGGTTGCGCATCACTTTTTCCCTTAATATCGTGTGTTTTGGTTTTTGAACACCAGTTTATTCTCAGAATTAGTTTTCCTTGATATTATCCTTTTTTATTAGCAATCTTACCGACTGGTTTATTCCTAATTTGGATTAAGCCTCATTGACTTTATTATCTTGTGATTTTCAGTACTCAGCTTAGCATTGCTTACCTTTTTGCATTAAAACATCACTGATTGTTTTAATTCCTAGTGCACCCATTACCCTTTTTACATATACTTGCACAGAAGTTTTTGATCAATCTTCTTTTCAGCATTCTTTTACAGCAGTGTCGAAGCAGGTTGTGGGTCGGTGTGGCTACGGGAAAGCCCCCAGGGACACACATTCCACTTGTCTATCTTGTACAGGCTGCGAGAGGACAGATGGTTGTGCATTTTGCAGCCCATGGTTGGATGAGGTCTGGGACCTCACCGAGCATAGACATACCTATAAAGGTAGGAAGAAAGTTCCTTCCTCTTCTTCCTCAGAATTTTTGGGGTTTTCTTTTTCTGAGTCGATCGGGTCTTGGACAAGGATTACTAAAGTCTCTTCAGAGATTCTTAAAGTTAGTGGGCTCCCTCCCAAGGGAGATTTTAAATGGGTGGAGAGTGAGTTGCACCCTACCATTAGGACAGAGAGCAAGTCACGCCCTCCCCTCAGGGGGGAGCAGCACCCTCTACTCACCCACAGCTTGGTGTGGGCTGACAGTGAGTTGAACCACCCAGTAAGGGGAGAGCTCAGATCTTAGTCTATCAGATCTGGGGAAGGCTCTTCCTACAGATCTGAGTCGCCTGACCAGTCTTTGACCAGTGACTGGTCATTGACTGTTATCGGTTACTAGGTGGCAATCACCAGGCACCAGTTACCGGTCTGTCAAG
Organism: Margaritifera margaritifera; assembly: GCA_029931535.1. Classification (NCBI taxonomy): domain Eukaryota; kingdom Metazoa; phylum Mollusca; class Bivalvia; order Unionida; family Margaritiferidae; genus Margaritifera; species Margaritifera margaritifera. The sequence goes on from JAQPZY010000571.1 coordinate 127,042, forward strand.
ACCCCCTCATTTGTCACCAGATTGCCATTTCATCCCACAGGGGATTGGGAATTGGCTTACAGATGCCAGATTAGGGAAGGGGATTGAATTGGTATCCTCCCCTTCCCTATAATCAGCTCTAAATCCCAATAGGATGTGGGGCCTTCCTCAGCAGGGAAGTGATTGGCCTTTTCCCAGCATACAATCATGGACTTCAGGACCTTGTCTATATGGTAGAGAGGTTGATGCTGCAGGCTGTGGAACTACATCATCTTCTTACAAAGTTAGGTCAAAAAAGAGGGAGGGGGACAGACCTTCTTCCTCCAAATGCTCTAGGAGGGTTGAGAGTCGCCCTCACCCATCTGCACAGTCCTTTAGCTCCGTGTGAGGAGTTACGGGTTCAAGTCCCTCTTAACCCCAAGTCTCCAAGCAACAGAGAGACATTGGGTCACATAGTGCTGCTTCCCAGGAGAGAGAATGGGACAAAGACATCCTTTCTGTCCTTGTTGATGCTGTTGTTACGACTCTATGGCCTAAAAATATGTAACAGAAAGAAAGTGAAACCAATAAAATCAAGTAAAATCAACAAGCAATTTATTTCTAGACAATTAAAGTGAAAATTCAAAAGACACTTACAATAATGTGAATTAAAGTCCAAATAATCATAAGTGTCCTAATCAAAAGTTAAAAAATACAGAATGTTCCGAATGAATTCCAATAGCTTTGAATGTCCTGATGTACCACAATTCTTGAATGTCCTGATGTACCACAATGATGTAATCTGGAATGTTTTGAATGAATTCACATGAATCCCAAAAAGTTATAAAATCTATGAGAACTATAGAATTTCCAATGAATATTATCCTAAATAATTAATTCCTCTCTGAGTAATATCTGGTTTTCACAACTGTAACATCTGATTTCAACAACACAACTAAAATAGATTCCTTACAGACTGATCTTTTAGAACTGAAATTCTAGAATAGGAATGAATTTGTTTACCAAAATCTGTATATAAATTCATATGCCTACATGACCTTGTCATATCAGTCTAATTGCAAAATGACTATGAAAGTACTGCCTGATCTGACAATTCTCACATCATATTATGGAAAATTACTTTGTGTACCTGCTAACAAAACTGGTCTTGAACTCATATGCTATGTAAACATGTTTGTTTTCCATAATCTGACTAAAGTACAACTTGCAATCATGGACACATATTATAAATTTAATATACATAACATACAGAACAGGCCAATGTCGGTCAATGCGGCAGAGGAGGAAGAGAGCTTGTCTTTCGACAAAGTGGTAAACAAAGTTTACCGACTTTTCCCCAGTGACCTGTGTCCCAAACCTTCAGGTTCCGGTGACACAAAAGTTCTTTCCAGTTTGGAAAAACTTTCTTGTGCAAACTCTTGACCAGATCTCTTGTTGCTTCCTCGCTCAGTTATGATTAAGGAGCTTTCTCAACGGTTTAGCAACGGCCAAGACTTTGCTAGACGATGTACGGGGTGGTATGTTACCCCTCTATGTTGCGACCCTTGGTTGTGGCATCTAGTTATATAAGGTTCATACCCCTTCCTGGTCCACTAAACTGCCCACTTGGGATGCTGAAGTGGCTCATGTGGGTATTTCTATGGGGACCTGGACTCCCCTTCCAATGAAAACACTGGAATCCTTAGAAACAAAAAGCTGAGTCACTAGTAACCATAGCCTCGCATGGTGACCTCTTTTCAGCAGCCTCCTTCAGCCTGCTGAAAGAGGAATCTCTGTCACCAATGGCTCTTCAAAGTTTGTTGGAAGCAGTGGCAAAAACGTCTAGGCATGCATTATCCTTGTTCATGGCCCTGTCAGCGGAGCGTCTCCACCTCCGAAGGGATGTTGCTGTGGACACATTCAAGGTCTAACTAGAGCACAGTAAGAATCTTCTGAGGACTGCTCCCCTGGAGGCAGAGACTCTCTTGGAGGGCTCAACCCCACTGTGCCTACTCAGGATTTGAGAAACCAACAACACCAGTCTCTTGCATCCACTCCTGGCCCCATCGAAACCAGCCAAGAAGCACAATATCCTGACCAGCCACAGGGTCCGTTGGCTAAATTCTTTAAAGCCATGCAGCCCCAATCAAAGCAACAATCCCATTTTAGAGCTCCTCCTCGGCAGTCGGGCCCTAAAAAGGGCGCATTGCAAAGGCCAATGGAGGAAGTTCACTGGCCCTTAACCCTTTCCTAAGGACAACGGGGGTCAGCCCTATGGACTCACTGTCTCCTGCAGAGTGTCCCTCTTCCATTGGTTTCTGTAGGCACCAGACTAGACCTCTGGCATAACAGTCAATGACAAAGTCCTTTCTATCATGAAACATGGCTACTGTCTTCGGTTGCTGGATCTTCCTCCTGTAGTAAGGTCCCCCATGTTCTCCCACTAGTTTAATCTGGCGTGATTAAAGGAAGAGGTTCACTTCCTTCTTCAACTTAGGGTGCAGTAGAGAGGGTATTTAATTGCCAATCTCTGGCCTTCTACTCCCGTATTTTCCTGGTACCCAAGAAAGGGGGAAAGTTTTGTCTAATTATCAGTCTTTCCTCTCTAAACAGATTTCTGCAGGAGGGACCTTTCAAGATGCAGACCACAGCCTCAGTCGGGAACACAATAAGAGCTGGCGACTGGCCGGTCTCCATCGATCTTCAGGATGCATACATTCACATCCTATTTTTCCTCCACACAGGAAGTTCCTCCAGTTTTGCTTGGATGGGGAGGTCTTCCAATATCAAGCTCTGCCGTTCTACCTAGCTTACACACCCAGAGCGTTTACCAGGGTTCTTGGGAGTAGTTGCATCCCATTTAAGGTCACTAGGTATCCCAGTCCTGAAATATTTTGATGACTGGTTGATCCACAATGGCTGGCTAGAGTCCCTCTGACTAGATCTGTCTCGCTGTTGGTCCATAGTGACCAGGCTGGGTCTTTTGCCCAACCTTGAGAAAGCAGAGCTCACTCCATCTCAAGATTTTGTCTGTGTAGAGATGAATTTCCTCACAAACAGAGGATTAGTCTGTGTCCCTCATGACAGATTAGACAAGATCCTGTCCCTGTTGGAGGCACTGAGAGCAAAGACCACATTGTCGGCTCATCTTTTTCTTTCTCTGTTTGGGGACCTTGATCTCTGCAGCAGATCTGGTTCCCTGAGGCAGACTGCACTTGCATCCTCTCCAGTTTCTCCTTTTGGTGATCTGGAAACCACACACACCCTCTGAATGCTCAGATTTCTCTAGGTCATGATTTCCATTATCAGATTTGGTGGACAAATCGGGACCAGTTTCTGGCAGGAGTACCCATATATGCCCACGAATCCCGCCCCTATCTGTTCACAGATGCATCATACTCAGTGTGGGGCACTCATCTGGAGCTGGAAGAACTGATTCGTCAGGGTTCATGGTCCCATGAAGAATCTTTCCTCCACATCAACAATTTAGAAATGAGGGCAGTGTTCCTATAGCCCTTCAGGGATGTGTAAACAAAATAAGTCTCCTCTAACAACATGTCGGTCGTAGTGTACCTCAGGAGACAAGGAGGCACACATGCACCTTCTGTTTGAATAGAGGTTTGGAAGCACCTTTGTGGGCAATCTTGGAAGGAATTACCCTCTGAGTTCACCACATTCCTGGCAGGAAGAATATTTTGGTGGACAGTCTGTCAAGGAAAGGGAAGACAGTCCTCATGGAATGGTCTCTCCACCAATCCGTAGAGGACTCCCTGTTCCAATTTTGGGGGACTCCATTAGTGGACTTGTTTGCCACAATGCTAAACAACAAGCTCCCCTTTTATGTTTCCCAAGTCCCTGACTCCCTATGATCTGGGCAGTGGACATGTTCAACCTAAATTGGGATTGTCTGTTCACTTACACCTTCCCACCATTCAGGATGATCCCTCGGGTACTTCACAAAGTAAGGAACTCCACTCATTTTGATAACCCCTCTATGGCCCCAGTGCTCATGGTTCAGTGATCTTATCGATCTGCTGGTGGACCATCCCAGAACCTTACCTCAGAGGAGGGATCTCCTGTCGCAGCACAGGGGCTCTATTCTACACAACAGCCCACATATTCTCCACCTTCATGCTTGACTCCTCTCAAATGATCTCTCCACAAAGAAAAGTTTTAGATCAGAGTTGCCAAATGCATCATTCAGTCCAGGAGAAGACTGACATTCAAGGTGTATGATGCCAAATGGAGAATCTTTTGTGATTGGTATAGTAGAAAATGTGTAAATCCTATCTGTCCATCTATGCGCACAGTGGCTGATTTTCTTCTCTTCCTTTTTGAAGAGAAACAATGCTTGGTTTATACTATTAAGGGCTATAGGGCAGCCCTATCCAACACTCTTAAAAAATTTCCATTCGGATGCACTCTCACTTAGCGGACCTGATCAGGTATTTTGAGCTGCAAAGACCAGTGTCTCGCTTGCTAATGCCTACATGGAAGTTTTTTTGTGTCTTGTGGTCTGTTAGTAAACCCCTCTATAAACTTTTGGGTGAAACTTCGTTCAAGAACCTTACCCTCAAGACTGTTTTCTTTCTCTCCTTAATGTCTGCAAAACAAAGAAGTGAGCTTCATGCCCTAACTTTTAACTCATTTGTCTTTGGAGGATGTGATGAAAGCTGTGTTTTGGCATTCTCACATTATCTTCTTCTCCTTTTACCTTTGCTTGTTAGCTCACCCAAGGGAAGGCATATTTTCCTTGGGTCCAGTAGTTGTCGCTCAAAAAGTGGCCCATGTGGATACCATGTTGCAGTAATCTTCAACTCTTCAATGAGGGTGAGTATTCCTTGTGTTTGTTTTTCCATTTGTAGGATCAACAGCCTCCACCAAACTGACAAATTCAGCTACGCAATAGGATCAGGTATGTATTACTGATATTAAACTGTTGTTTTGGTGGGGGATTAAAACTAGTTTTAATGATGTAATACTTACCTGTTGCTATTGCCAGATTCTCTCCTCCCACCCTGCACTCATGTCTCACTAGTTTAGGCCACATATTGAAAAGAATGATGGACAATGCACATGGGCAACATATCTGCAGAAGGGACAAGGGGCGATTTAGTGTTCTAGAATCTTCTGCTTCACCCTAATGGGAGGACAAATTCTTGTCATACGGTCGAGGTATTTTCCATCTGGAAAAGTACCAGATATGCAATAGCTACAGATATGCAATAGCTATAGGTAAGTATTACATCATTAAAATTACCCACCCCCCCATAAAAAAGGTATCCCCCATGTTAAAAAATGTCTTTTCATATATAATTAGATGTACCGGTACAAGCATATCATTGATACCAGCCTTCATTTTTAACACTGAAAACCAGTACATTTTTAAATCCACAAAAATGTTACTCTTTTTCATGTGATTTGAAAGAGAGAGTGAGAATTTTGTTTGTGTGTGCATTTGTGAAATAGTGAAAGCATGTATGTGACGTGTGTGTGTGTGTGTGTGAGAGAGAGAGAGAGAGAGAGAGAGAGAGGATGTAATTGTGAGAGAACATCTGTCTCCACGTGTTTAAGAGTGCAAATAATTAAGAAAGCGGTTTGCTTTTTAAACATTTAATGAAAAATTAGCTGAACAACATACATACTTTATGAATACTATTGTTTCAGTCTCCATTGGCAGTCCTGGTTATTAAAGCCTGGGTGTTTAATTTAAAAAAAGAAATGATCTATTGATGCATGGCATCAATCATAATTACCGTATATACTCGTATATAAGCTAATACCAACTGCAAACTGCATAGACCCAGATCTGCCATCACATAATTCACCTGCAGATCTGGGTCTATGCAGTTCGTAAGGACTAATCAGTAGAACAAACAACATAGACCCTGATCTGCCGGCGCATTATGCGATGGCAGATCAGGGTCTATGTTGTTTGCATCTGGACCGGGCTTATATGCAAGTAAATATGGTAGATAATAAGCAGATAAACATGCATGTATTTGTTTAACTAATAACTAGTGACCTTAATAGCTGGCCTTTTAATATGCAAAGACTTCAGAATAGCCTATTGTCTGCCCAAATCGGTGTTGACACGTGTGTCATGTATTGTTTTTATCTTGCATGCCCTTGGGACATTTCCTGGTCATTGGCTCACCAATAAACCTACTACAGTATTTGCTTACCTTAAATGATCTGGCTCAGCATGACTGTGTCAGGTGTGTGTTTTTCTTAATGCATGACCACAGGCTATTTATGGACCATAAATATCAACATTTTATGGAATTTAGCAGCTAAAATACATTTCCAATTTCAACTGAGTTTTAGTATAAAAAAAAATTTGTAAGAGTAAAATTGAAATTTGGGACCAACAATTTATTTTGGCTTTCAGAGGAGACATTGTGGTTTACTGGGGAAAAAAAATGATGATATTAAAGAAGGAAATATTTTTGACCTCCCAAAAACTTCAATCTTAAGGGGATTTCTGTATTCGGTTTCTAGGGTTTTCAATATATACAAATGAGTGCTTTGTCTTACCAGCTAAACATCGATATTATGATTCAAATGGTGTCCCAAAACTTACGACTAAAAAAAAAAGATTATGTTTATGTGTGTTTATATATATATATATATATATATATATATATATATATATATATATATATGTGTATGTGTGTGTGTGTGTGTATTTATATGTGTGTGTGTGTATATATATATATATGTGTGTGTGTGTTTTTATATATATATATGTGTGTGTGTGTTTTTATATATATATATATGTGTTTATATATATATATGTGTGTGTGTGTGTATATATATATATATATGTGTGTGTGTATATATATATGTGTGTATATATATATATATATATATATATATATATATATATATATATATATATATATCATATATTTTATATATATATATATATATATATATTTCATAAAAGAAAAATGCGAGACAGATTTTGGGTTATTACATCAGGACATGACCTGGTAATTTTGAGTGGTTGTGGAGGGAGGGTGGGACACATGAATTCAATTTTATGTGAATTTTACCTAGTTTTATCCCTGCAGTCTGAAGTGCACTTGGAAGGTGTAGGGATTTATGATGGCACACCAGCTAAGTTGCTCAAATTGGTTACTTTTTAAGTAGTGAAATTCTTCATTTTTTTTTTGTGTGTGACATATATGTGATATTGTTATCGTGATGGTTAATATTAGCCTTGAAGCTGATTTCTTCCTTTACTTCCTAAAAATGATAGAAAATGTTGTCAATTCTTATTCAGATGGAGATAGTATGATTCCCCATGAGCCAACACAGAATGACAACTGGTTCATGGTTTATGGCTTTAGCAAACATTTTCTCTCCTAGGAATGAAAAGAAATAGTAGCAGTCAGAGCTACAAATCTTCAATAAACAGGTGAAAGTTAATTTCATCTTGTGTACAACATGCTACGAAAATACATAGCTCTCCAAGGATGAAGGGAGTTGAGTCATGCAAGTGCCACAAACAAATGACCATGCAGATGTAATTACAAGTGCTACAGAATGTGTCACACGCTTTTATTGCTTTAGCATTTCAACAGCGTTTACTAATCAGATTACTGTCAAACAGAATCTCTATTAGAGAGAATTTGAAAAGGAACAGTGTCTTCTCTCTGCAGCCACACATGCCAAATCAAGTCCTTGATTCAGTGGTTCACTCATTCTTAGCTCAATGGGATAAATTCCTCTGCAAGACTTGTACAATCCTTGTCTCATATTTTGACTAATTATTTAGCTGAATTTAATGAATTTTTCCTTTTTTGCTCAAAGATTTACAAACCTTTTTTTTTTGTTTTACCTAAATAATTGTTGTGCATCATTATGTACCAACACAGTGAGACCTGTTTATAAACAAAATAATGTAAGGGATCACAAAATGTTGTCTGTTATGGACAGTTGCCCTTTAGGTAAGACATTGGGTTCTGTACATGCTGACCTTTAGGTAAGACAATGGATTCTATACATGCTGACCTTTAGGTAAAACAGTGGGTTCTGTACATGCTGTCCTTTAGGTAAGACAGTGGGTTCTGTACATGCTGACCTTTAGGTAAGACAATGGGTTATGTACATGCTGACCTTTAGGTAAGACAGTGGGTTCTGAACATGCTGACCTTTAGGTAAGACAGTGGGTTCTGTACATGCTGTCCTTTTGGTAAGACATTGGGTTCTGTACATGCTGACCTTTAGGTAAGACATTGGGTTCTATACATGCTGACCTTTAGGTAAGACAATGGATTCTATACATGCTGTCCTTTAGGTAAGACAATGGATTCTATACATGCTGACCTTTAGGTAAGACAGTGGGTTATGTGCATACTGTCATTTATGATGAGCTGTCCTTTAGGTAAGACCATGGGTTCCGTACATTCTCTCCTTTAGGTAAGACCATGGGTTCCGTACATTCTGTCCTTTAGGTAAGACCATGGGTTCTGTACATTCTGTCCTTTAGGTAAGACCATGGGTTCCATACATACTGTCCTTTAGGTAAGACCATGGGTTCTGTACATTCTGTCCTTCAGGTAAGACAATGGGTTATGTGCATACTGTCCTTTAGGTAAGACCATGGGTTATGTGCATACTGTCCTTCAGGTAAGACAATGGGTTATGTGCATACTGTCCTTTAGGTAAGACCATGGGTTATGTGCATACTATCCTTTAGGTAAGACCATGGGTTATGTGCATACTGTCCTTCAGGTAAGACCATGGGTTCCGTACATTCTGTCCTTCAGGTAAGACAATGGGTTATGTGCATACTGTCCTTCAGGTAAGACAATGGGTTATGTGCATACTGTCCTTCAGGTAAGACAATGGGTTATGTGCATACTGTCCTTTAGGTAAGACAATGGGTTATGTGCATACTGTCCTTCAGGTAAGACCATGGGTTATGTGCATACTGTCCTTCAGGTAAGACAATGGGTTATGTGCATACTGTCCTTTAGGTAAGACAATGGGTTATGTGCATACTGTCCTTCAGGTAAGACCATGGGTTCCGTACATTCTGTCCTTCAGGTAAGACAATGGGTTATGTGCATACTGTCCTTCAGGTAAGACCATGGGTTATGTGCATACTGTCCTTCAGGTAAGACAATGGGTTATGTGCATACTGTCCTTTAAGTAAGACCATGGGTTATGTGCATACTGTCCTTCAGGTAAGACCATGGGTTCCGTACATTCTGTCCTTCAGGTAAGACAATGGGTTATGTGCATACTGTCCTTCAGGTAAGACAATGGGTTATGTGCATACTGTCCTTCAGGTAAGACAATGGGTTATGTGCATACTGTCCTTTAGGTAAGACCATGGGTTACGTACATTCTCTCCTTTAGGTAAGACCATGGGTTCCGTACATTCTGTCCTTTAGGTAAGACCATGGGTTCTGTACATTCTGTCCTTTAGGTAAGACCATGGGTTCCATACATACTGTCCTTTAGGTAAGACCATGGGTTCCGTACATTCTGTCCTTCAGGTAAGACAATGGGTTATGTGCATACTGTCCTTCAGGTAAGACACCATGGGTTCCGTACATTCTGTCCTTTAGGTAAGACCATGGGTTCTGTACATTCTGTCCTTTAGGTAAGACCATGGGTTCCATACATACTGTCCTTTAGGTAAGACCATGGGTTCCGTACATTCTGTCCTTCAGGTAAGACAATGGGTTATGTGCATACTGTCCTTCAGGTAAGACAATGGGTTATGTGCATACTGTCCTTCAGGTAAGACAATGGGTTATGTGCATACTGTCCTTTAGGTAAGACCATGGGTTATGTGCATACTGTCCTTTAGGTAAGACCATGGGTTCCGTACATTCTGTCCTTCAGGTAAGTCAATGGGTTATGTGCATACTGTCCTTCAGGTAAGACAATGGGTTATGTGCATACTGTCCTTCAGGTAAGACGATGGGTTATGTGCATACTGTCCTTCAGGTAAGACAATGGGTTATGTGCATACTGTCCTTCAGGTAAGACAATGGGTTATGTGCATACTGTCCTTCAGGTAAGACAATGGGTTATGTGCATACTGTCCTTTAGGTAAGACAATGGGTTATGTGCATACTGTCCTTTAGGTAAGACCATGGGTTATGTGCATAATGTCCTTCAGGTAAGACCATGGGTTCCGTACATTCTGTCCTTCAGGTAAGACAATGGGTTATGTGCATGCTGTCCTTCAGGTAAGACAATGGGTTATGTGCATACTGTCCTTCAGGTAAGACAATGGGTTATGTGCATACTGTCCTTCGGGTAAGACAATGGGTTATGTGCATACTGTCCTTTAGGTAAGACCATGGGTTATGTGCATACTGTCCTTCAGGTAAGACCATGGGTTCTGTACATTCTGTCCTTTAGGTAAGACCATGGGTTCCGTACATACTGTCCTTTAGGTAAGACCATGGGTTCCGTACATTCTCTCCTTTAGGTAAGACCATGGGTTCCGTACATTCTGTCCTTTAGGTAAGACCATGGGTTCTGTACATTCTGTCCTTTAGGTAAGACCATGGGTTCCGTACATTCTGTCCTTTAGGTAAGACCATGGGTTCTGTACATTCTGTCCTTTAGGTAAGACCATGGGTTCCGTACATTCTGTCCTTTAGGTAAGACCATGGGTTCCGTACATTCTCTCCTTTAGGTAAGACCATGGGTTCCGTACATTCTGTCCTTTAGGTAAGACCATGGGTTCCGTACATTCTGTCCTTCAGGTAAGACAATGGGTTATGTGTATACTGTCCTTTAGGTAAGACCATGGGTTATGTGCATACTGTCCTTCAGGTAAGACCATGGGTTCCGTACATTCTTTCCTTTAGGTAAGACCATGGGTTCCATACATACTGTCCTTTAGGTAAGACCATGGGTTCCATACATACTGTCCTTTAGGTAAGACCATGGGTTCCGTACATTCTGTCCTTCAGGTAAGACAATCTGTTATGTGCATACTGTCCTTCAGGTAAGACAATGGGTTATGTGCATACTGTTCTTTAGGTAAGACCATGGGTTCCGTACATTCTTTCCTTTAGGTAAGACCATTGGTTCCATACATTCTGTCCTTTAGGTAAGACCATGGGTTCCGTACATTCTGTCCTTTAGCAGCAGCTGTCCTTAATATTGAGATGTATGCTATAGCAGGTTTTATTGTACTTATTTAAGATAAAAATCATATATTTACATTAGTTGTTTTGATATTAAAGTCATTTTCTTTACAAGTTTAAAAAAAATAATATTGATGCTTCATGTTGAAATAGTCTTTCATAAAACAATTACATGGTTGCAATATTAAAATTCAGTAACTTTGTGAAGTAATAACCAATGCATAAAATATTTGCACATCTTTATGGATTTCCATGTATTCCTGAGGAAAATTCTCCTGGTAGTATTGAAACCAAAATTGCATGGAGCTCTGCACATAAATTTTACATAAAAATCCTTAAGCTGTATGGAAACTGTTCAGCAGCTCATATAAAATTGTACCTTGTTTTGCAGAGGAATTTCATTTAATTACATGGATTTTGTAGGAAAAATGTCCACAGAGAACTATAACCAGAATTTGTCTGCAGAGTTTGAGAATTTTTTTTAAATCTGAGAAGCAGCATGGAATTTTTTACCACAGCCACTTAGCAGTCATTTGTCGAATTGCAGAGAAAACTCCATGGAATTATGTGAATTTACAAGAACTTTACTTGGTGAAATTTGAATATAAAAATTCAAAAGCTTAAGCAAGCAGCATGATAATCTCAGATTTACAAAATCTGTTATATTTTTCAAGAAGGAAAATCATTTAAATTTTGACAAGTGAAACAAAACAATGCACATCTTGCTATTTTACCCTCTTCCGAAAGGATACTGTACGATTCCAGTTGTACTTTACCTTTTCCAATGGGATATGTTTCTGGTTGTATGTTCACTACATTCCACTTTGTGGAATTGTGCATTTAACCGTGTAATATGTAATTATTTTATGTGTACTCTTTTGAAAAGAAGGAAATAAAGGTAGAAGGTAAACAAATGCAGTGACGGCATGAGTTGAAAAGACCCTCAAAACTGTTACAAAATTTATTTAAAAATTGAGTTTTAATGTGCGGAGATCAAAATGGTAATCAATAATGAAGAGGCAAGTGATGGCATTGATGTGCTTGCTGAATTAGTTGAAAATAGACAATTTCGTGTGGAAAATTGTCATTTTAGGCAGTGGGAATCGTTATCTTTACTTCATCAAAATGAACAGAGTTGATGATAACTGGTTATTTGAACATTTTATTTCAAACATAAGTTTTAACATACAGCAATCAACATGGTGGACAGCAGTGAAGCGGCAAGTGATGGCAGTGATGTGGATGTAGATTTTGATGAAAATATAGACAATTTTGTGGGGAAAATTTATGTTTTACTCAGTGCAGATAGTGATCTTGACTTCGACGAAATGAACAGAGATAATGATAACTGGTTAGTAGAACATTTTATTTCAGAACTGAATTTTAACATTCGGAGATCAAATTGGTGGATAGTACTGTGGTGACAAGTAATGGCAATGGTGTGGATGCCAATTTTGATGAGTATATACACAATTTTGTGGGGGAAATTGATATTTCAGGCAGTGGGGATTGTGATCTTGACGACATTGAAATGAACTGAGCAGATGATGACTAGTTCATTAGTATTTTTTACTTAGATATTAACAATGATGAAGACTGTGATGGTTTTGTTTAGGACACTGCTCCTAAACTACTGCGAAGATTGACATGAAACTTTACAGACACATTCATCCTAAAGTCTTATTGGTCCTAAATGAAAGTGGTGCCCTTCAGACATCTGATATGGTTGCCATGGCAGCCAATTTGATATTTTTGTTATTGATACTACTTCTAAATAGATGGTCATATTGACACGGGGTTTTCACTAAAAGACCTTTGATTCAACTAGGCACTTGATGACATGAAAAGACATGATGTTTAATTGGTTCTTAATGAAAATGGTACTGATCTGAAATGCAATATGGCTGCCATAGTGGCCATCTTGAACATCTTACTATTGCTATTGCTGTACATGTGATTCTACCAGCAGTAGGACAGAAGTGCCATTTTAAAGACCATGTACTGCACATACCGTTTTATAGCTAAAATCTAATGCTTTTAAAAATTAAAATATTGAAAGAAAATTTTAAAAGCAAACCAGTTATTGTACACATTCTGTTGACACATTACAGAAACCAGTCACAACCAGTCTACTGAGGACCGAAGCTCTTCCACCAGTACAATGACTGGTGTAATGCTGCATGCTGGGTGTCCGGTTAAGAATTGTTTACATAATGGCTGACATGTGTAAACAACAAGCTGTAAATTGATTACCTTATTTTGGTAATTTGGAGAGTTTCAGGCCAAAGTCAGGATATTTAATGAGGTGTTGTAAGTAATAAGGAATCAAAAGTGGTTCATGATGGCTTTTGAGTCTTTGATTAAATATTGGCCGACCTATGACGAATGGGAGATAAAAAGATGAGACTGACCAAAAAATGATTAATGCAGAAACACTTGTATAAGCATTTTGATTTTTTGTCTTGTTTAATTGTGATTTTATTTTTCAAGATGTTTTAATAGGAATATTTAAGGGAAGCTCTTATCTTTTTTAGGTCAATTCTTGCCAAATCACTGAAATGTGCACTTTCTTTCAATGCTAAAAAACTATTGGCTGCAAATTATTACAAGAAGTTCAACAATGCTCGGAAATCAGGGTTTAAGTCGCTGCAGGCGAGTAGCAAAGGTTTTGAGTTTGCATTGTGTGTATCATGCAAAGTTGATTTTAAGATAGTATAAGGAGGAAGAAAACTAAAAATGTTTGTTAGTTTATATTTAAAAAACCTTTGCAGTGAAAAAATCATTTCGGCAGTGAAAAATCTTTGCAGTGGAAAATGTATATACAACTTTTCCTTTTTCATTTAATTGACAATTTTCTGCCTCATATTAATTAATAATTATTGTAACATTGCCTTCAGAATCTGATTCGTGTTTAAAACTTTTTATTTTATTATGCTATGAAGAGTGTACATATTATGGTAAAAAATGCACTTGTTTTGTTTTTCAATCGCCTTAAAATGTATAAAATGTATGTCGATAAGAAATCCTACTGATTTAGAAGCCAATCTACTGATCAAAATTTTGAAATCTACTGATCTGATGTCCTGGTTCTGTCACATGTATGTAAATGTCCATTGAGATATTTAATGAGGTGTTGTAAGTAATATATGTTGTTTGGCCCTAACCCAAATACTTACAAGGAACATATCTGGATTTCTCCCATCAGTTGGATTTGTAAAAAGATACTTTTTTTAATAAAGTAAAATCTTGCTTTATATTTGATTTAGTTTTTCTTTATGATAATTATATTCCCAATGGTACAGAAGGGATGTAAATTATTGCTTTACTATTGTTAAGTCCTCATTATCTCAAGGTACAAAAATTTGAACATAGTTATCAATTCATACAGTAATGAAATTACAAGTACAAAATAGTTCTGTGACATTTTTTAAAATGGATCATACTTATGTAAATCGTTTTTGTTACATAAACTCATACACATTCAGATATTGGACCCTATTTTGACTTGTAACATAATTTCTATAGTGTCATTCAACAATACAGGTATCTCAGTGTTTCCCCTGACATGGAAATTGGCAAAAGTTACCCCCATTCACAAGTCTGGCAGCAAAGAAGATGTCAATAACTACAGACCATATCTATATTACCAACTCTGTCCAAACTACTTGAAAAGCATGTCCATGACAATCTTTTGATGTACCTATCAAACTATAATTTAATTCATCAAAACCAATCAGGGTTCCGAGAAAACCACTCCTGTGAGACAGCCTTGGTCTCCATGATAGATAGATGGATTACTGCCTTGGATCAAGGAAAATTAGTTGGATCCATACTAGTTGATCTTAGAAAAGCTTTTGACCTTGTTGATCATGATATTCTTATCAATAAATTAAACATTTATCAATGTGACAATTCAACGATTGATTGGTTTAGATCATATCTAACAATGAGAAAACAGTGTGTCAAAATAAATAGCAGTTTTTCTAAAGAAGAACCAATTACATGTGGAGTACCACAAGGATCAATCCTGGGCCCACTCCTCTTTCTCATATTCATAAATGATCTACCACTGAAAATAGGCAACTGTATTTCATCTACCGACTTATATGCAGATGACACCACTCTATCAGATTTCAAACAGCTAAAATCAGACCTAGAGGTCTCCCTTCAGACAGCCTTACTTAGAATTGATTCCTGGTGTAAGGAAAATGGCATGAAAGTAAACACGGACAAGACTAAAGTATTAATGATTACTACCCAACAAAAAAGAGCAAAATTGGAAAATAACAATTTGAATCTCAAGTTGAATGAAATTGGTCTACAAATGGTAACCCATGACAAAATCCTTGGGGTGATGGTTGACAACAATTTGCAATGGAATGAACATATTCAAGTCGTATGTCATAAAGTCAATTCATGTCTCTGGTTATTAAGCAAGATAAGGCCATATCTATCAACTAAACACAGGTTAATATATTACAAAAGCTATATACAACCATACCTAGACTACTGTAATGTTATCTGGGGAAACACTTCTGACAAGAATATTTGCAAATTATTCCGTTTGCAAAAAAGAGCTTGCAAACTCATCCTAGATAATGCTGAAAACATCCCAAATGCAATGAATAATATTAAAATGTTAACAGTAAGTGAACGAATACTTCTGAGAAAGGCTAGACTTATGCACAAAGTTTCAAACAATATGGCCCCATTATATCTCAAAGAACTATTTCATGCTAGAAAACAAGGCAACACTCCCAATTTAAGATCAATTTCAGCTAACCACCTCTGCATTCCTAAACCAAATAAAGAACTCTTTAAGAAAAGTTTTAAATATTCGGGGTCACTAATTTGGAATCGAATCCCAAAGGAAATTAGAGAAAGTACAAATATAAATGCATTTAATTATCATCTAATTCAATGGATGAAAAGTGGAACCTGTTTGATTTGACAAATACATTACAACTTACAGTATAAATTCTCAAACCTTCCATTTTGTTGTCTCACAATTTTTGTACTGTATATACACAATGTACCTAGATGAATCATGTTCTTACAAAACTTTCTGTTTATTATGTCCATATATACATGTAGCTTATTATCAATGCTTTATTATTATTATTATTATTATTATTATTATGCAACTATGTACATGTACTCTGTATGTAAATATGCATGTAACAGAGGGCCACAAGGAGGATTAGTTCCATGCAACTAATTGTGTCACCCTCTTTAAATAAAGTCATTATTATTATTATTATTATATTTCTATAGTGTCATTCAACAATACAGGTATTTATATTTCTATAGCATTATTCAACAATACAGGTATTTATATTTCTATAGCATTTTTAAACAATACAGGTATTTATATTTCCATTGCCTTATTCAACAATACAGGTATTTATATTTCCATAGCATTATTCAACAATACAGGTATTTATATTTCCATAGCATTATTCAACAAGACAGGTATTTATATTTCTATAGCATTATTCAACAATATAGGTATTTGTATTTCTATAGTGTCATTCAACAATACAGGTATTTATATTTCTATAGTGTGATTCAACAATACAGGTATTTATATTTCTATAGTGTCATTCAACAATACAGGTATTTATATTTCTATTGCATTATTCAACAATATAGGTATTTGTATTTCTATAGTGTCATTCAACAATACAGGTATTTATATTTCTATAGTGTGATTTAATAATACAGATATTTATATTTCTATAGTGTGATCCAACATAAGTTATTTATATTTCTATAGTGTGATTCAACATAACAGTTATTTATATTTCTATTGTGTGATTCAACATAACAGTTATTTATATTTCTATAGTGTGATTCAACATAACAGGTATTCATATTTCTATAGTGTGATTCAACATAACAGTTATTTATATTTCTATAGTGTGATTCAACATAACAGGTATTTATATTTCTATAGTGTAATTTAATAATACAGATATTTATATTTCTATTGTGTGATTCAACATAACAGGTATTTATATTTCTATAGTGTGATTTAATAATACAGATATTTATATTTCTATTGTGTGATTCAACATAACAGTTATTTGTATTTCTATAGTGTCATTCAACAATACAGGTATTTATATTTCTATAGTGTGATTTAATAATACAGATATTTATATTTCTATTGTGTGATTCAACATAACAGGTATTTATATTTCTATAGTGTGATTCAACATAACAGGTATTTATATTTCTATAGTGTGATTTAATAATACAGGTATTTATATTTCTATAGTGTGATTTAATAATACAGGTATTTATATTTCTATAGTGTGATTCAACATAACAGGTATTTATAGTTCTTAACTCTGACTTTCCAATTTACATGGAGGAGCTTGCACCTAAATGCTAGATTATATTGCCTCTAAGCAGTTCTGAAATAAGTCCACAAATCTTCTCACATGCCCCTGAACAATTTATACAGTAATATTGAGCAGGCAAATTGATCAGATGAAATAATGCTTGATTTGTTACAAATATCAATTCATTCAATAGGGACGAGTCTGAATTCAGATAAATCTTGATAGTGCAGCATGCAAGTGCGTTTTGACATCAATAAAATCGTAGCATTTTTATCATGTAGAGTAGGGCTGCTTAGAGGTCATTGGATTCTGTATGGTAATTGATAAGATTCCTTCATGATTTTGTTGGCCATTTTAACGATCAACTAATTAGCTACATTGAAAAAGCAGATCCATTAAGATGTATTCACAGGAAACAAAAATGCAATTGGAAATGTTTTCCACTATTTTCCATCACCAGTAAAACTGATGTAAATTAATGCATTTATTGTCTGACTCACAGGGCCATGTTGCTGAGACTGTCACTTGGCAGATTATAACTTAATGAGATGACATAAACCAGAATGACCCCAACTGACAAGGAACCTGGTTTAGCCTTCCTAGGGGTCAAATCCTTGGAGTAAATACTGGTAAGGTCAGGCCAAATTGATAATGGAAAATATATTTAGATTTTTATTTTGCCAGTGATGAATGTCACAAATACTTAAGTTACAGCACAGTGATGTTTATCTCCAGACAGACAGATGGATGGAAAATCATGTTTGGAATCAACTTTTAGTTCTTTAAAGTGGCTGTAGCATCAAGACATAATTAGATTGTTAATCAACCATGCACATAGGTTGAATGGACTTCTGTTTCTGCAGCACTTCTTAAAGTTCAAGATAGGTTAGACTGTACTCTTAATTCAGTTTCATCCAATCATATTCATGGATTCTAGACACAAGTTTTAAGTCCTGGTCCCAATTTCACCAATACAAGTCATAGAATTAAGTCTATACTTTAAACGGAGAGGTGCAGTTACTTTGTGTTTAGTTTGATAAATCAGTCCCCAAACCTGTACTGACACTGAGGATCTGATATCACCTGTTCATTAAATTGTGAAATTGGTTCAGACAAATCTGCCTGCAACACATCAGTGTACATTTGAGGCATTTACCAATATTTCTCATGTCTCTTGTGTTATGGTTGGTTTGAGGATCCGTTCCGCATTATGATAAGAATATTTCTTGATCAAATTGTATGCTTGACAACTTGTAAACCCACACAACCCTATCTCTTGACTCAACAGATGTTATCTGCCATTATTTTTTTGTTTCTGTCTGATCATTTGTTAAATGAACTGAATGAGAGATCCACTATAACAGGTAATTTTAAATATTTTTACCTGTTATGTATAGATGCTTGCTTCCCAAGTGCACATGTTAGCCACATAACAAATCCACAGACGTTTGAGTCGAGTCACATGACCAAAGCAACCGAAACTTTCAAATGAGCAAATGAGCGAATGTTGCATCTGATCTGTTGCTGGATCTGATGGAACAGCTGGATGTAGCCATGGAATTTGAAATGGTGACAGGAGGTAGGGTTTTGTTATTCCACATTGATTTAAAAGTTGTCAAATGTTGGATTTGATCCATAAATATTCTGTACATATTGTTGAAAAGACCCTTCAAATGACCATCATGCAAGAGCCATGAGAAACACCGGTAAGCATCTAAATTGTACTTATGTGTTATATTTGTCTGCAACAATTTTACAATTTAATGTGTGATATCAGACCCAAACTGTCTGTCAGTATCAGTGCAGGTTTGGGGGGTGGTGTGGTTTATTGGATTCATTAGTGGTTAGTGTGTCTAACTTATGACCAGATGGATGTGGGTTCAAATCCTACCACGAGATCAGCCCAGGTTGGCTGCTGTAGTGTGCCTCTGGGCAAGTCACTTTTCTCCAGTTGCCTGGGCAAGTCACTTAACTCCATTTGTTTGGGCAAGTCACTTTACTCCAGTTACCTGGGCAAGTCACTTGACCATGGTCAAGCTCGAGTTCAAAATTAGATCTAATACTTGGAGTTAATCTATATCATTCAAATTGTGCCTGCTAGTAGAGGAACCAAAGTTAAGAATATTCGGCAAGTTCTCTGATGCTTACACTAATTAAAATTAGAGACTGTCAACATTTTTTTACTTTGAACTTCATCTTGAGCTTGCTACATGCATTTTGAGAGTACAGTACCAAACCACATTAACAAGCTAAGCTGTCTAGATTATGCTGTACAAGTTATGTGAGCCATGTCACTTTGGCCATGATCTCTAAAAAACTGTACAAGTTATGTAAGCCATGTCACTTTGGCTATGATCTCTAAAAAACTGTACAAGTTATGTGAGCCATGTCACTTTGGCCATGGTCTCTAAAAAACTGTACAAGTTATGTGAGTCATGTCACTTTGGCTATGGTCTCTAAAAAACTAACTGTGACAAAATGTCCTGGATCTGGGGATTAAGAAAATATTTTTCAGCCCTTGTATTGTGAAATCCAAGCCAGCTATAGGACATAAGGGATTTCCAGGTAAACCATGGGCCAAAAGTTGAATAGTTAAAGATCATAGTTCGTGGAGGTGTTTAAAGGGAATATACTTTATTGCACTTCAGATGAATTTCATCAGACAGCATTCTCTGGCAGGAGATAAATACTGTATGTACTCATAAGTCTGGACCAACTGCAAATAGCATAGACCCTGTAAGTCTGGACCAACTGCAAATAGCATAGACCCTGTAAGTCTGGACCAACTGCAAATAGCATAGACCCTGTAAGTCTGGACCAACTTCAAATAGCATAGACCCTGTAAGTCTTGACCAACTGCAATAGCATAGACCCTGTAAGTCTGGACCAACTGCAAATAGCATAGACCCTGTAAGTCTGGACCAACTGCAAATAGCCTAGACCCTGTAAGTCTGGACCAACTGCAAATAGCCTAGACCCTGATCTGCCATTGCATTATATGCCAGCAGATCAGGGTCTATGTTGTTTGTTCTACTGATTGCTTCTAACAAACTGCACAGTCCCAGACTCAACTTATAGCCAGTATATTTTATAGTTAATATTTTGATCTGCTTTCGTAACTATGGTGCAGATTTTCACCCAGAAATTGTCTCTTATTCTTTACAAAAACTCATTTAGTAGACCTATAAACCCTGCGGTCACCCATTTCTGACTAGAAGATTACACATACTGACTTAAAATAGTACATGTATATACAAATTGGCGTGTTTTATATACTGTATAAAATATGTGGACTGAAAACTCAGCAAAAAACCTTTTGAATGTCTAACCAATCATGTGTCGAGCGGCATCTCTCATACAGAACAAATTGTAGAGATGAGGTGGTATTGTGCCACATGCATACAGGACATGTATACTTGACCCATGCATAGCTCCTGAAGTGTGAATCTCAACCAGAGTGGATACCTTCCCAGTGCATTGACTGTGGAACATGTTCTTGTGGAGTGTACCAACTTCTACTTAGTGAGATGCAAGTTTTTTTTTTTTTAAATGTGAACTCAGTTGAGAAACATTTTGATGTGCCATCAGAGAAAATCTTGGACTTTTAAAAATAATGCAGTTTATATAATAGATTTTGTTTGTATATTTTAAGGATTTAAAAAAATTTATTTACCTTTATCTTTTATTTTATGTATCTTTTTGTCTTTTATCTTGCACGACTATATGATTACATTTATTTAGAATGGTTTTATTGTCCTAAAGTTTTTTTCCAATTTAGTATCTTTACAACTTTTGAAGTTAACTTAACCAGGATTGTACTAACCCTACACATACATACATATGTGGATATTATACTGTCAACCCTACACATACATATGTGGATATTATACTGTCAACCCTACACATACATATGTGGATATTATACTGTCAACCCTACACCTACATACACATGGATTTTATACTGTCAACCCTACAAATACATATGTGGATATTATTCTGTCAACCCTACACATACATATGTGGATATTATACTGTCAACCCTACACATACATATGTGGATATTATACTGTTAACCCTACACATACATATCTGGATATTATACTGTCAACCCTACACCTGCATACACATGGATTTTATACTGTCAACCCTACACATACATATGTGGATATTATACTGTCAACCCTACACCTACATACACATGGATTTTATACTGTCAACCCTACACATACATACTTATGTGGATATTATACTGTCAACCCTACACATACACACACGTGGATTTTATACTGTCATTCCTACACATACATGCACATGGATTTTATACTGTCAACCCTACACATACTTATGTGGATATTATACCGTCAACCCTACACATACATACACATGGATTTTAATACTGTTAATCCTACACATACATACTTTTGTGGATATTATACTGTCAACCATACATATGCATACATATGTGGATATTATACTGTCAACCCTACAGATACATACACATGGATTTTATACTGTCAACCCTACACATATGTATGTGGATATTATACTGTCAACCCTACACATACATACATGTGGATTTTATACTGTCAACCCTACACATACAAACACATGGATTTTATACAGTCAACCCTACACATACATACGTATGTGGATATTATACTGTCAACCCTACACATACATATGTGGATAATATACTGTCAACTAACTCCTGATCATATTTATTAAATATGAAAAAGAAAACCCTTAATGTATTTTAAAGATGTTAGAAGTTGAGTTGTTGATTCCATTAAGCACATTATGTGGATTTACTGGAACTTTCTGGCAGTACATTTCGCACACCAAAACACAAATTGTCATCACTCCAGCACCTTCATATTTGGTCACCTCAGGGGAATAACTCAGGGTTTCAGATTTTGAGCTGCAGACCTGAAAAATAAATCAATGAAAAATTAGATGGTAAGGTTTTATTTGAAAATCGATATTTAGTGAGTAAGACTAATCCTGATTGATGGACAGATCTTACTCCACAGGGAGCAACAGCAAGTTGGAAAATTGAGTTGACAAGAAAATTTCAGACCTGTTGCCATAGTGGTGTAGTAGAGTTACCTGAAATTTGATGAATTATGACAGTTTTTCAGCAGTTAATGAAATAAACCACTATATCTGCAGGATGCAGATGTGAGGGATTTATTGTTTCATCTGTTATTCAAATTAAAGGAAAATTTATATGTCCAATTTAATGAGCTTCACAAGTTTAAAGGCTCAAGGGAAATTATAGCATTTAAAGTTTCTGCAGATGTAGTGACAATATTGTTTTTTGGCATGAAATTTCATCTTATTTTATAACTTTATCACAATAAAGTTTTCAACAGGTTTAGGGCAGTACTATATTGTGTGCATGTGATATTATCTAATTCCATTGCGACGGAAATTCTGAATTTATTTTCCTGATTATTGGCTAAATAATTGCTGGAGAAAACATAAATCATGGAGGAGATGAATTAGAGACGGACACAATTAATTTTTATGGCAAAATCATGTACAAATATAATATGTAATTTAATGTTTAGAGAGAAGTCAATGCTTACAGTATTGTGGAGTCTTGACAGGATGTCATGTCTGCTTTAGTATTATTGCATTACCATGCAGTCTGACTGCACTGTATTCAGGTAGTAAGTCACAAAAATAATTTCTGTTGGGTGATGTGTGGATTTTATAGGAATTTTCATTTCTGTACATCCATTTGTCTGTTGTTCTGTCTGGAACATAATCTTGATGATGCAACTAGTCCCACAGTATTCAGGTCACCTGAATGCAAGGTCAAGTGAGCTTATGGAATGGTCCTTCGTCCATATAGTCCATATAGTCCAGATTGTCTGTCATGTGTTGTCCGTTAACCCTTTACCTCATGTAAGCACTTTTGCCTCTATCCCATTCACATTTGAGCTGATTTTAGTAGTGCCACCTTTGGGAAAAACCCAGTATTAAAAACTGCAGGCATTGAGGTAAATGACCATTACGTTACATCATGTGATTGCTATTTAAGATCTAGTTGTAATCGGATATTTTAGGTAACTGGGTCGGATTCTCCACTCCACAAAATGGAGACTGCGGATTTTGTTGAGCTTGGATGATTAGAATTATGAGTATGAAGGCTTCAGTAAGTCAGATATAGGCTTTGACGTCGATGTAGGCAACACTGATTTTTGATAATTTATCAAATTTGGATGATTTAGTGATGTAGATGTAGATAACAAAACTGGTAGATTTCGAGGTTGAGAAAGGTCAGCAATGGTAGGTCACACTGCTTTACTGACTTGACAGTGAATGCTTTTAAAGCATATACAAAATTCTTCTGTGACAAATAATTATACAACTAATAAAGATTAGATTTTACTCTTGAACCTATCTATAGATAATAGATGTGTACAAAAAAGGTAAAATGGTTGAAATGTATGTTGAACTTAACATATACTACACTGCTATAAATTTTATAGGCAGGCCTATGCACATCAAGTCATATAGGTAACAGGTGTTATATTTATAGCACACTGCACTGTATGTCTGGGGCACTTGTATATTGACAGCCCACACAGCAACTGACTATGAGGTAAAGGGTTACAATTACTACCGTATTTTGGTGTGTATAACGCGCAGTTTGTTCAATTAATTTTATTATCTTAAGTCGGGGGTGCGCGTTTTATACAAGAACTAAAAAAAAAGATTTTTTCCAGGTCGATCTGACGAGAGGATGAAGTCACTATAGCCCCTACATGTGTCACATTCACTCCTTGTGAAATATTAAATCCGTTGCACATTGCATTGTAACTAAATTGTTTACCGGTACTAGCCTTATTAAAGAAATAAATAATGCTTACAAACCTTGATAGTCTTGTTCTTTGATTGCTTATGTTAATAAACTGGTTTCATTTCACATCACTGTGTAGCATTTTGTTCTGTGCCTCTACCGGAAATACATGTACATAACGACTGGTAACTTGTTCAAAAGCTGGGCAAAGTGCCGCATTGGAGCAGAACAAATACCACTGTGAGGATTACCGTACCTGTTCCGTAAATGTTCAGTATTCCATAACTGTTGATCTAATACATTTTTTCTTCATTTATTCTTGGTTGAATTGAAATATAAAATGTGTAGAATTCAAGCAGTGTTAATGTTCTCATCAGAGGCAC
The DNA here is from genome assembly GCA_029931535.1 of Margaritifera margaritifera. Lineage (NCBI taxonomy): Eukaryota > Metazoa > Mollusca > Bivalvia > Unionida > Margaritiferidae > Margaritifera > Margaritifera margaritifera. The sequence goes on from JAQPZY010000571.1 coordinate 151,664, forward strand.
CTTTAGGGACATATTTTGCGACTACGGTTTCTTTGTTATGGTAACACTGACAATTGTGTGTGAAACAAAGTAATCAATTAATGTATGAAGTCGGAAAATATTTTTCAAATGTTCAGTATTCGATAACTGTGGATCTAATTAATTTTTTCTTCATTTATTCGTGTCTGAATTGATATATAATATTTAGAATTCAAGCAATGTTAATGTTCTCATTTTTTGCGTGACTATGGTTAGCCTGTTATGGTAACACTGACACGGCGTTAATGTATGAAGTCGGAAAACATTTTTGTTTTCCTTTGGAAAATAAACTTGTTTCTTAGTTTTATTTCTCATCTTAAATCATAGTATTTGAGATATCTTTGCGACTATACAGTGATCAATGCTTCATTGACTCAGTGTGGTCTTTTCATGGTAATCGGCACAAGGTAATCTTTGATGCGCTCAACATAGTTACAATGCTTTGTCTCTGTGAGCAATATTTAATTGATTCAGCATGGTGTTTTTAACGGTGATCAGTGCTTCATTGACTCAGTGTGGTCTTTTCAAGGTACTCGGCACCGACTAAAGCTTTGATGTGCTAAACATAGTCACATTTCTTGTCTAGGTAAATTTGCAATGTATTTACTTTTCTTCAGAAAATAAACTTGTTTCTTTGTTTTATTTCTCATTTTAAACAACAGTATTTGATACGGTACTTCTTTGTTACAATACAGTGAGCAGTGTTTAATTGACTCAGCGTGGGGTTTTTAAAGCTAATCAGCGCCGGCTAAAGCTTTGATGGGCCAAACATAATTACAATGCATTGTCTTGGCAAATCCTAGCTTGACATTGGGGATATATTTTAGAGGTGTCATGATAATCCAAATAAGTATAAATACTGGACCTAAACTTTCACATAGCATATTGTGTTCGATCTTGAATCTGAACGAATATAGTCAAAGTATCAACATGGGTCGTATAAGAAATTTGTACAATGCGAAAGACAAGCTAACCATCATTGCCTATGCAGAAGCACATGGTAACAGAGCCGCTGGGAGTGAGTTTAATGTAGGAGAGTCTTCTGTTAGGGACCACTCTGGGCATAATTCCTGGTGGTATGACATCGATGCTTCAGCCCTTAGATGTCAGCATTATCAAGCCGATGAAAACGATGCTCAGAAGGAAATGGAATGAGTGGTATGCTGGCGACCAACACACATTTACACCGTGTGGAAACATGAGGAAACCCAAGCTGACTGACGTCTGCCAGTGGGTAGTGGAAGCATGGGCCGAGCTAGATCCAAACATCATCATCCATGCCTTCAAAAAGTGCTGCATCTCAAATAAAATGGATGGCACAAATGATGACATCTTGTGGGAGGACAATGCCAAGCGTGAAGACCACTCAGAGAGCGAGGACAAAGACGATGATGAAAGCTATTATGCAGCAACACATGGAATGATGACAGAGGACATACAGCGACTTTTCGAGAGTGATGACGATGAAGAGGAATTTGAGGGATTTGATGCAATAGATTGAACTCCATCAACTAGACGAACCTTTAAAGGACCCTTTTAAGGGCCAACCATAAAATCGGAAAGATACAATTTCAATATTGCCACTTTTTCATTCACTATCCAAAATGACCGACTGTTGTTGCACTATGAAAACGGAGCGAAATACCGGTAGTCCTGATTTTAAAATGTATTATATCACATGCGTGTTATATGGCAGAACTACGTTTTTTCCACTCATTTTGGGTCGAAAATTGGGGTGCGCGTTATACACACCAAAATACGGTATTTACAGCTTTTTTTTAAACAAACTGCTCAACAGAATTTGATGAAATTTGATTGAGAGCATCCTGGCTGGAAGCTTCTTCAAATTTTTTCCAATGATACTGATCCACTATCAGAAATGGCAACTATTACTAAAAAATAAAAAATCCCTTAAATGACTTCTCAAAACTTCTACGGTAAATAGAATTTAACCAAATTTGACAGGAAACATCCTATAATAAAGACCTCTCATGTTTATTCAAATCATGCCAATCTGCCATCAAATATAGCCATTGTGACTAAAAATAGAAAAACTTTCAATAACTCCTGAAAAACCTCTCAACAGAATTTGGCCAAATTTGACAGAAAACATCCTGACAGAGAGAGCTTTAAAATTTGTACAGCTGATGCTGATCTGCCATAAAGTGTGGCCACAGTTACTAAAATAGAAAAACCTTTAAATAACAACTTTTCCAAAACCTCTGAACAGAATTTGATCATGTATGACAGAAAGTACCCTGGCATGAGGACCTTTAAATTTGTTCAAAAGATGCCAATTCACCATTAAATAGTGCCCTGGTACTAAAAATAAAAAATCTTGAAACAACTTCTCTAAAACTATTGAATAGAATTTGACCAATCTTGACAGAATGCATACTAGCTTTCAAATTTGTACCGATGCCAACATGACATGAAATATGGCTGCTGTTACTAAAAATAGAAAAATCTTTAAACCATTTTTGAAAACCCACTCAACACAATTTGACCACATTTGACAGCATTCTTGCATAGAGGGCTTTAAAGTCTGTACAGCTGATGCCAATCCAACAAATATGGTCACTATTACTAAAAATAAAAATAACCCAGTAAATAACTTCTAAAAACTATTGAACAGAATTTATTTATATTTGACATAAAGCATACTGGCATGAAGACATTTCAAATATGTGCAACTGATGTCATACTACCATCAAATATGGCTGCTGTAAATAAAAATAGAAAAACATTTAAATGATGCCTTAACAAAAACCACTCAACAAAATTTGGACAGATTTGACAAAAAGCATCCTGGCATAAAGGGCTTTAAATTTTACACAGTTGATGCTGAACTACTATAAAATATGACTACTGTTTAGTACAGAATTGGATGTCATAAAATTCATGTCATGTTTAAAAGTTTTCCAAGAATTTCATAGTTGTTATAAGTTGCCCAAGTGACCTAATTTTGAAACACCAAATTAGGGGCAATATACATCCATATGAATAAAGATAGTTCCTGATAGGTACTGTGTACAAAATAAATTTGTTTTGGTTCAAAGAAATAATGTAAGAGAAGACAACAATAGGATTTTTGTCATACAGCTTTTCAACATCATTAAAAATATCCAACTGATGTTGTGATTTTGTGATAACAGGGAATACCAAAGAACGAATTTTACTATATTGTTCATTAATTCGTTGGAGATGTAATATTTCAATAAAGATTATGCAATAAATCAGATGACTCTCCGAATGAATAACCATCAGCTTGAAAGATTGAAGTTGACAGAATTTATAACATCCTCATTTTGCAATTTTTTAAATAATATTCTTAATTTGGGTAATTTATATTTTTGTGTCATTTGTTAACATCTATTGCATTTTTTGGTTCAGCAAAAGATGTAACATTATGTACAACACACATGGCATCATAATCCTACAGTTTATGTAGTATCATTGAAAATATCCAGTTGGTGTTGTAATTTTGCCATAATGGAAACACCAGTGGCATCATAATCCTACAGTTTATGTAGTATCATTGAAAATATTCAGTTGGTGTTGTAATTTTGTCATAATGGAAACACCAGTGGCATCATAATCCTACAGTTTATGTAGTATCATTGAAAATATCCAGTTGGTGTTGTAATTTTGTCATAATGGAAACACCAGTGGCATCATAATCCTACAGTTTATGTAGTATCATTGAAAATATCCAGTTGGTGTTGTAATTTTGTCATAATGGAGACACCAGTGGCATCATAATCCTACAGTTTATGTAGTATCATTGAAAATATCCAGTTGGTATTGTAATTTTGTCATAATGGAGACACCAAAGAACCAATTTTACTAAGTTCAGTGTATGGAAACTGGGATGATTAATTGGTTGGTGATGTAACAGGATGCAATTTTTGCTTTTTTGCTGAAGATTATGAAACACTTTGGAGGACTGTCCAAGTGAATAATCAAATTCAAAGATTTTAAGTTGATATAATTTTTGTGCATCCTTGTTTTGCACTTTTTCTGGGTTAATATTCTTAATGTGGGTAATTTAAATTTGCTTGTCCTTGTTACATCCATGGAAGGATTTTGATGTTTTTGGAATCACCCACAGTCTCATTACATCATGTAATTTACAGTTAATATAAGCTGGGTCATTTTTATCCATTTTCTGTTATTCTAACAGATAAGTTCTTGTGATTACGATCTTTTTAGAAGAAATGTTATGTCAACCCCACTTACACTTTATCACTTCATGGGCTGGGGACAGTGGGGTACATGTTATAATAATAATAATAATAATAATAATAATAATAATAATAATTAATGCTTTATTTTATGAGGGTATCTCAGTATGATATACTATTCTCCCCTGTGGCCCTCAGGATACATTAAGTATACAAGCACAAAGTTTATATGATGTGCATTAACACAGCAAACTGGAGAGCATGTATTTCAATATTTTAATATTTAAAATGACAACTGCCCTTCAAGATAACAGTTATACAATTTTGTTTTGAACACATTTAGATTTGTTTCTGATCTAATGGTCATGTGGAGTTCATTCCATAAAATAGCACCATGGTAAGCAAATGATTTTTTAAAAGTATTTGTTTTTGGAAATGGTATTCTACACTGATCATTTGTAATTGATCTCAGTTTAGGTCCTTGGTGTTGTTCTTCTGACTTAAAATGAAACATGCCATGCAGATATTGTGGGCAACGTTCATTATTTATTTTGAACATTAATAATGACTTGTGGTAGGCTAATCTGTATTTAAATTTCAGCTGTTTCAATTCCGAGGATACAATTTTGGAAGGTGTATCAAATAGTAAATCTAGGATAATTCTTGCTGCCTTTTTTTGAAGTTTGTGGATTGTTTCAATATTGCTATCAGTTGTTTTTTCCCCAAATTGTGCAGCAATAGTCCAAAAGAGGAAGAATGAATGCATTGTAAAATAATTTCCAGTAGTTGAGTGGTAGATAACTTTTTATCCTCTGTAACAGATAAATTCTTGAGCTTACAACAGAGCAAACATGTTTCACTTGCTTGTACCAGTCTAGATTCTTATCAACATGAACTCCCAAAAGATTTTCTGTCAGAATTTTCAATTAGATTATCTTCAATGTACAGCTCAAAATTTGGATTTTGTTTCACTGATAATCTTTGACTAGTTCCAAGCAACATTGCCTTGGTTTTTAGTGGATTGATAAACAAGTTATTCAGTCAGCACCAATATTCAACTTGATATAAATCTTCACCCAGTTGTTTGTTTAATGTTTTAACATTAGAATCAGACTTATGCAAAGTAGTACCATCAGCATATAGATCAGTTATTGAATGTTGTACATACAGCGGCAAGTCATTATAAACAGTATGAATAATACAGGCCTTAAAATAGATCCTTTTGGAACTCCTTTGTTGATGGACATCAACTCTGATTTAATGTTACCAATAACAACTTTTTGGCTTCTGTCAGATAGGTATGATTTGAACCATGAGAGTGATAAATGAGAACATTTGTACTTTTCAAGTTTCCATGCAAGAATATTATGGTCAGCTAAATCAAAAGCCTTCTTAAAATCAATTTATATAGTTCCAACCATTTCTATTTACATCGCAGGTATCTAATATGCCCTGAACAGGATGTTTTTACTTGTATTGATAGCATGTGAGTCTGACACCAAACGGATTTACAAAATTTGGAAATTGTGTTGGAAATTCTATTGCTGATTTCTTTTTATGACTTGTGTAATGAATTAGGTCAGCAAATGTTCTTATATCACAAGGTCAAACACGGTCAGGAACTGTTAGGATTGGCACAGAAGTTATCTGATTTTGGGATGCGACAATTATGACATGAATGTTACATCCAGACATGGTGAAAAAATTTTTGATAATTTATTGTTTATTTTCTTCTAAGTGATTTTGAATGCATACTGATATGCCTTCTCAGTAATTTGAATAAATGACCACTCTCTTAATGAACAACTGGGCATTTGAATAAATGACCACTCTCTTAATGAACAACTGGGCATTTGAATAAATGACCACTCTTAATGAACAACTGGGCATTTGAATAAATTACCACTCTTAATGAACAACTGGGCATTTGAATAAATGACCACTCTCTTAATGAACAACTGGGCACTCAGTAATTTGAATAAATGACCACTCTCATAATTAACAACTGGGCATTTGAATAAATGACCACTCTTAATGAACAACTGGACATTTTAATAAATGACCAATCTCTTAATGAACAACTGGGCATTTGAATAAATGACCACTCTCTTAATGAACAACTGGGCACTCAGTAATTTGAATAAATGACCACTCTCTTAATGAACAACTGGGCACTCAGTAATTTGAATAAATGACCACTCTCTTAACAATTGGGCATTTGATGGCAATCTCTTAATGAACAACTGGGCACTCAGTAATTTGAATAAATGACCACTCTTAATGAACAACTGGACATTTTAATAAATGACCAATCTCTTAATGAACAACTGGGCATTTGAATAAATGACCACTCTCTTAATGAACAACTGGGCATTTGATGGCAATTTGAATAAAAGACCACTCTCTTAATGAACAACTGGGCACTCAGTAATTTGAATAAATGAACACTCTCTTAATGATCAACTGGCCATTTGAATAAATGACCACTCTCTCAATGAACAACTCGGCATTCAGTAATTTGAATAAAGGACCACTCTCTTAATGAACAACTGGGCATTTGATGGCAATTTGAATAAATGACCACTCTCTTAATGAACAACTGGGCATTTGATGGCAATTTGAATAAATGACCACTATCTTAATTAACAACTGTGCATTTGATGGCAATTTGAATAAATGAGCACTCTCTTAATGAACAACTGGGCACTCAGTAATTTGAATAAATGACCACTCGTAATGAATAACTGGGCATTTGAATAAATGACCACTCTCTTAATAAACAACTGGGCACTCAGTAATTAAAATAAATGACCACTCTTTTAATGAACAACTGGACAATCAGTATTTTGAATAAATGACCACTCTTAATGAACAACTGGGCAGTTAATGGCAATTAATCGTAACACCCTTGCTCAGTAATTTGAATAAATGACCACTATCTTAATTAACAACTGTGCATTTGATGGCAATTTGAATAAATGACCACTCTCTTAATGAACAACTGGGCACTCAGTAATTTGAATAAATGACCACTCTCTTAATGAACAACTGCGCACTCAGTAATTTGAATAAATGACCACTCTCTTAACAATTGGGCATTTGATGGCAATTAATTGTAACACCCTTGCTCAGTAATTTGAATAAATGACCACTCTCTTAATGAACAACTGGGCATGTGATGGCAATTAATCATAACACCCTTTCTCAGTAATTTGAATAAATGACCACTCTCTTAATGAACAACTGGGCATGTGATGGCAATTAATCATAACACTCTTTCTCAGTAATTTGAATAAATGACCACTCTCTTAATGAACAACTGGGCATTTGATGGCAATTAATCATAACACCCTTTCTCAGTAATTTGAATAAATGACCACTCTCTTAATGAACAACTGGGCATTTAATGGCAATTAATCATAACACCCTTTCTCAGTAATTTGAATAAATGACCACTCTCTTAATGAACAACTGGGCATGTGATGGCAATTAATCATAACACCCTTTCTCAGTAATTTGAATAAATTACCACTCGCTTAATGAACAACTGGGCATGTGATGGCAATTAATCATAACACCCTCACTGCAGACATGATTAAACTTGGGAATGTCCTTAACATTTTGCTTGAAAATTTTAGTTTTTACATTTATCTTACTTCTTATCAAATAAATAGATATTAGTGCTATCCCTCTACTGTTGACTGTACATGACATAAACACCAGCTTTAAGTTTTATTGACTACTTCTGGAAATACTGACATTTTTCACAGCCATACGCTTATTTTATGACATCAAATTCTTTTCTGTTCTGAAAACAGGAAATGGGAACTAAATGCCTTTCCTAATTACACACTGAAGTAGACAACATGGGCTGGGTGGGTGGATATCAAGCCTGTGACCATTGGATTACAAGTCTAATGCTCTTCCAACTGGGTACCCATGGCTCCAATTGAGGAAAAGAAAAATAACTTTTGACCATCTCATGACTTGTCATTAATGATGACTTCTCAAAGGTTATTAGTTGGAAGAATATTTATTGCTGTATCTTTGAGGTAATAATACAAAGTGAATACATTCAGAAAACAAGCACGTGGAACTTATACAAATCCATTTCCTGTAAAATTTGTACATTTTCTAAATGATACAGTACATTTTCAAGTTAACTAATCAAATTATCCAAGTAAATATTCAAAATTATATATAAATAAATGATAGTATAAAACGATGATTGGTGCAACAAAAATATATTACATGTCTATTGTACAGATATTCATTTACATAGGTGGAAAAAAGTGAAACAAAGTAATGGGACATGATGATAAATAGTATTGTAGTCTCTGGTGGACATGATGATAAATAGTATTGTACAGTCTCTGTGTGGATGTAAAGTGGACATGATAAATAGTATTGTACAGTCTCTATGGTGCTGTAAAGTGGACATGATGATAAATAGTATTGTACAGTCTCTATGGTGATGTAAAGTGGACATGATGATAAATAGTATTGTACAGTCTCTGTGTGGATGTAAAGTGGACATGATAAAAAGTATTGTACAGTATCTATGGTGCTGTAAAGTGGACATGATGATAAATAGTATTGTACAGTCTCTGTGGTGCTGTAAAGTGGACATAATAATAAATAGTATTGTACAGTCTCTATGGTGATGTAAAGTGGACATGATGATAAATAGTATTGTACAGTCTCTGTGTGGATGTAAAGTGGACATGATGATAAATAGTATTGTACAGTCTCTATGGTGCTGTAAAGTGGACATGATGATAAATAGTATTGTACAGTCTCTGGTGGACATGATGATAAATAGTATTGTACAGTATCTGGGGGACATGATGATAAATAGTATTGTACAGTCTCTGTGGTGATGTAAAGTGGACATGATGATAAATAGTATTGTACAGTCTCTATGGTGATGTAAAGTGGACATGATAAATAGTATTGTACAATCTCTGGTGGACGTGATGATAAATAGTATTGTACAATCTTTATGGTGATGTAAAGTGGACATGATGATAAATAGTATTGTACAGTCTCTATGGTGGTGTAAAGTGGACATGATGATAAATAGTATTGTACAGTCTCTATGGTGCTGTAAAGTGGACATGAAGATAAAGAGTATTGTGCAGTCTCTATAGTGATGTAAAATTGGACATGATGATAAATAGTATTGTACAGTCTCTGGGGGACATGATGATAAATAGTATTGTACAGTCTCTATGGTGCTGTAAAGTGGACATGATGATAAATAGTATTGTACAGTCTCTATGGTGCTATAAAGTGGACATGATGATAAATAGTATTGTGCAGTCTCTGGTGGCATGATGATAAATAGTATTGTACAGTCTCTATGGTGCTGTAAAGTGGACATGATGATAAATAGTATTGTGCAGTCTCTGGTGGACATGATAAATAGTATTGTACAGTCTGTGTGGATGTAAAGTGGACATGATGATAAATAGTATTGTACAGTATCTGTGGATGTAAAGTGGACATGATCAATAGTATTGTACAGTCTCTGTGGATTTAAAGTGGACATGATGATAAATAGTATTGTACAGAATCTGTGGATGTAAAGTGGACATGATAAATAGTATTGTACAGTCTCTGTGTGGGTGTAAAGTGGACATGATAAATAGTATTGTACAGTCTCTGTGGATGTAAAGTGGACATGATAAATAGTATTGTACAGTCTGTGGATGTAAAGTGGACATGATAAATAGTATTGTACAGTCTCTATGGTGATGTAAAGTGGACATGATAAATAGTATTGTACAGTCTCTGTGTGGATGTAAAGTGGACATGATGATAAATAGTATTGTACAGTCTCTATGGTGATGTAAAGTGGACATGATAATAAATAGTATTGTACAGTCTCTGTGTGGATGTAAAGTAGACATGATGATAAATAGTATTGTACAATCTCTGTGGTGATGTAAAGTGGACATGATAAATAGTATTGTACAGTCTCTGTGTGGATGTAAAGTGGACATGATAAATAGTATTGTACATTCTCTGTGTGGATTTAAAGTAGACATGATCATAAAAAGTATTGTACAATCTCTGTGGGGATGTAAAGTGGACATGATAAACAGTATTGTACAGTATCTGTGGATGTAAAGTAGACATGATAAATAGTATTGTACAATCTCTGTGGGGATGTAAAGTGGACATGATAAATAGTATTGTACAATCTCTGTGGGGATGTAAAGTAGACATGATAAATAGTATTGTACAATCTCTGTGGGGATGTAAAGTGGACATGATAAATAGTATTGTACAATCTCTGTGTGGATGTAAAGTAGACATGATAAATAGTATTGTACAATCTCTGTGGGGATGTAAAGTAGACATGATAAATAGTATTGTACAATCTCTGTGTGGATGTAAAGTAGACATGATAAATAGTATTGTACTGTCTCTGTGTGGATATAAAGTAGACGTGATAATTAGTATTGTACAGTCTCAATGTTAATGCCTCCACTGTATGGGTTTGATACAACATTTCCCATAAATAAATGGGTTTTAAGTGGAGACAATATGATAAATCTAACCTGATCTTCTCCTTGTTTTATTATAAACATGACTATTAGAGCACTGGTCATTCTTGCCAGTTTTATTGTAAATATGAATATTAGAGAGCTGGTCTTATTGCTGGTCTTGTTGCAAACATGAATATCACAGTGCTCGTCATTCTGTAATCTTTTCTAAATTGATTTAAATTGTCTTGCATGAGCAGAGAGTTGATTCCAACAATGAATATTTGAGGATAAAAAGGAGTCTTTATATGATTGTCATCACACTCTAATACTTGGTATTGAATCCTTATTTCATAAATTGTATGTCATATGATTTTCTTCACACTCTAATACTTGGTATTGAATCCTTATTTCATAAATTGTATGTCATATGATTTTCTTCACACTCTAATACTTGGTATTGAATCCTTATTTCATAAATTGTATGTCATATGATTTTCTTCACACTCTAATACTTGGTATTGAATCCTTATTTCATAAATTGTATGTCATATGATTTTCTTCACACTTTAATACTTGGTATTGAATCCTTATTTCATAAATTGTATGTCATATGATTTTCTTCACACTCTAATACTTGGTATTGAATCCTTATTTCATAAATTGTATGTCATATGATTTTCTTCACACTCTGATACTTGCTATTGAATCCTTATTTCATAAATTGTATGTCATATGATTTTCTTCACACTCTGATACATGGTATTGAATCCTTATTTCATAAATTGTATGTCATATGATTTTCTTCACACTCTAATACTTGGTATTGAATCCTTATTTCATAAATTGTATGTCATATGATTTTCTTCACACTCTAATACTTGGTATTGAATCCTTATTTCATAAATTGTATGTCATATGATTTTCTTCACACTCTGATACTTGCTATTGAATCCTTATTTCATAAATTGTATGTCATATGATTTTCTTCACACTCTGATACTTGGTATTGAATCCTTATTTCATAAATTGTATGTCATGATTTTCTTCACACTCTGATACATGGTATTGAATCCTTATTTCATAAATTGTATGTCATATGATTTTCTTCACACTCTGATACTTGGTATTGAATCCTTATTTCATAAATTGTATGTCATATGATTTTCTTCACACTCTGATACTTGGTATTGAATCCTTATTTCATAAATTGTATGTCATATGATTTTCTTCACACTCTGATACTTGCTATTGAATCCTTATTTCATAAATTGTATGTCATATGATTTTCTTCACACTCTGATACTTGGTATTGAATCCTTATTTCATAAATTGTATGTCATATGATTTTCTTCACACTCTGATACTTGGTATTGAATCCTTATTTCATAAATTGTATGTCATATGATTTTCTTCACACTCTGATACTTGGTATTGAATCCTTATTTCATAAATTGTATGTCATATGATTTTCTTCACACTCTGATACTTGGTATTGAATCCTTATTTCATAAATTGTATGTCATATGATTTTCTTCACACTCTAATACTTGGTATTGAATCCTTATTTCATAAATTGTATGTCATATGATTTTCTTCACACTCTAATACTTGGTATTGAATCCTTATTTCATAAATTGTATGTCATATGATTTTCTTCACACTCTGATACTTGGTATTGAATCCTTATTTCATAAATTGTATGTCATATGATTTTCTTCACACTCTGATACTTGGTATTGAATCCTTATTTCATAAATTGTATGTCATATGATTTTCTTCACACTCTAATACTTGGTATTGAATCCTTATTTCATAAATTGTATGTCATATGATTTTCATCACACTCTAATACTTGGTATTGAATCCTTATTTCATAAATTGTATGTCATATGATTTTCATCACACTCTAATACTTGGTATTGAATCCTTATTTCATAAATTGTATGTCATATGATTTTCATTTCTAGTAGAAATCAAGTTAAAAGGAAATTCAATAACCAATCTATGAGTAATTTTATAGAAGAAAATTACTTATGTTTTGTTTGTATTCTTTTAAAGCAGGCATGTGCAACCTACATCCCACAACTTGTTTGTATATGCTTATTTATATCATAGGGTGTGACTTTAAAAATTGCTTATCCGGCCCACACCCTGGAGGAAGTTGCACATACTTGTTCTTAAGCAGTGGTCCCCAACGTCTTGCCCATGGGCGCCATGGCACCTGCCAAAGTTTTTGTGTACCCACGGAAGAGGTTATAATAAATAATAAAAAGAAGAAAAAATGGGTCGAGTTAATTGGTTGGTGCCGCCACTCTCTCATAAACTCACAAATGTGCCCGTATACACAAAAGGTTGGGGACCCCTGTTCTAAAGTTTCCCAACCAGTTTCTGAGAAATTTTATAAAATGCTGACTAGTCTCATTGCCCCAATTTTATCAGCCTTAGGAATGTTTTTTTAGACAATTCTTTTCTTTCCTGCAATTGTCCCATACAATGTCTGCATACTCTAATGCTTTTTCAGTAAAATATAAATGTTCCAGAGATAAGCAGTCAGGGGTATATTTGTTATTTTTCAGTAAAATATAAATGTTCCAGAGATATGCAGTCAGGGGTAAATTTGTTATTTTTCAGTAAAATATAAATGTTCCAGAGATAAGCAGTCAGGGGTAAATTTGTTATTTTTCAGTAAAATATAAATGTTCCAGAGATATGCAGTCAGGGGTAAATTTGTTATTTTTCAGTAAAATATAAATGTTCCAGAGATAAGCAGTCAGGGGTAAATTTGTTATTTTTCAGTAAAATATAAATGTTCCAGAGATAAGCAGTCAGGGGGTATATTTGTTATTTTTCAGTAAAATATAAATGTTCCAGAGATATGCAGTCAGGGGTAAATTTGTTATTTTTCAGTAAAATATAAATGTTCCAGAGATAAGCAGTCAGGGGTAAATTTGTTATTTTTCAGTCAAATATAAATGTTCAAGAGATAAGCAGTCTGGTGTATATTTGCTATTTTTCAGTAAAATATAAATGTTCCAGAGATATGCAGTCAGGGGTATATTTGTTATTTTTCAGTAAAATATAAATGTTCGAGAGATATGCAGTCAGGGGTAAATTTGTTATTTTTCAGTAAAATATAAATGTTCCAGCGATATGCAGTCAGAGGTAAATTTGCTACTTTTTAATATGTTCAGTCATTTCCAAGCTTTGTCAAGGATATATTGGATATATTTGGAACTACGACCATGGTTTGAAAAAAACTTAGCCATGGCGTGCACAAGAATACTATACTAAGATGAATACTGTACATTATGAGTGTAAGATGGGAATGCTATCCTTGAAAATAAAATTCAATTTCATAATTACTAAATGAATAAACTCCCCAGGTCCGAGTGGTCTATGTCAGTAAGTAACCTTTGAAGATATCACTACACTAATTAGTGGTCTATGTCAGTAAGTAACCTTTGAAGATATCACTACACTAATTAGGTTCTTTATATATTTTCTTCATTTTTCCACATTTTGAAACAAAATCCAGTGCATTAGTACAAGTTTAGATGCACCAAGTCTATAACAAAATCCAGTGCATTAGTACAATTTAGATGCACCAAGACAATAACAAAATCCAGTGCATTAGTACAAGTATCAGCATAGGTTATGTTGCATTTTATGGAAATAGTTGCATTTGAACGAAATAACTGAAATTTTACTGCAAGTGACCTTTCTCCAACCAGCCAAACCATACCTGCTTGCTTTGTCATTCTGCACAGTGGACCAGAGGCTGAACTCAACATTTTATTCTCTGTTTAGGCTTCAATGCTGCTGAGCTTTCTATTGGATACCAGTAACATTCTTCACTGGACAAATTTTCAGGAAAAATCAGAAAAATTATAATTGATTTTCTAAGGGACTAAAATAGTCTGCTAATTGGCTTAATTAGTATATTGATACCTTGAAGAGATGACAAAAGTTGCACCTATTTAATAAACTTTCTTTTTTCTGTATCCATAGAAACACTGAAGCATAACTGTGAAGTTTGGTTACATTTGCTCCAGTGCGGTCTGTTGGAGAGAACAATTTATCTTACAAGATAGTGGTCTAAGTGGAGGGTCATGTAATAAAACACAAAAGACTTCCTTCATCAAAAAATGAAGCATTCTTTATATGTTTGTGCTGGTTAGAATATATTTCCACACATGAATAATTATTTCATTTGACTCAAATCTGGATTATTTTGAAAAATTTAAAGTTTAATAGTTCAACAATAACAAAAAAAGAAAAAATGTCAATTTTTGGGGTCTCAAATCTCCACAAGGTTCTTGCTTAACTGGTACTTTTAATTACTCGGTCGAATTTTGGAAGTTCTTCTTAAAATTGACTTTACATGAATGGAAGAATGCATATTCATGTGTGCCTTTTGAACTTGATTCCAACTTCTGAAATTCCTATTTCTGGCAATAATTGAATTTCATGTGATATTTCAATTGTTTAGATTCTGGCGTTTTAGAATTGGAAGATAATGTACTTAGATGTCTTAGCAAACTAAATACCAAAGCCAAACCAACTTGTTTGGTGCCACTTGAGCCCTTTAGTAATGAATAATCCAACCATAATCCAATAACATATTTATTCCTTTCTGAATTACTTCTGATCACATATAGTAAAATCCATCTCGACAAACTTTTAACACTGAAGCCAAACCGACCCTGCAGAAATAATCCATGTAATGGTAATTGTTTTATGCTGCTTTGAGCAATCCAGCCATAATCCCATTAGGGGTTGTCCATAAAGGACGTCCGCAGATAATACCTGTTTTCCTACTCCCCCTTTCGCTTTTGTCCGCATTTGGCTTACCCCCCCCCCCCAGCTGCGGACATCCTCATCTAGCATTATTCACTGCTCTATGGTCTGGCAGTGTAATAGCTGGTGCTCTCAAAATACAACGCTCACTGATCTCATCACAACATGTAGCTCAAAACAAAGAAAAAAATAAACAGAAAGTTCTTTCTTTAAAAAAGTCTTTATTCAGGACATAGAACTAAAGTTGTCATCTCACAGAAAGCTAAATTCAATAGACTGTCAATGTCTTACTCCACTTCAACAAACGCAGACTGTAGCCAGTCAAATAAGTTGCGAACAACTGGCAGACCATCATCACTGTTTTCAGTTGTGGAAGTTGATGATGCAGTTGACAGAATAGCGCTAACAGATTCAGGCTCCACAGCGCCGACATATGCCACTTCAGCTTGT
The DNA here is from genome assembly GCA_029931535.1 of Margaritifera margaritifera. Lineage (NCBI taxonomy): Eukaryota > Metazoa > Mollusca > Bivalvia > Unionida > Margaritiferidae > Margaritifera > Margaritifera margaritifera. The sequence goes on from JAQPZY010000571.1 coordinate 167,607, forward strand.
GTGCTCACTGCTGCATGCCTGTGAATACGGGCATGATTGCGCTTCGCAGCCTGAGATGGAAAGTACAGGCCACACTGATTACAAATGCGCTTCTCAAGATCAGCAGTCATCGACGGACAGTAGAAATCAAATGGCATCCTCAGGAAGTTGTGTGAAGGCTGCAGATGTAAAAGAGCCAGTCGTTGATAAAGCGATCCAAACATTCCACTGTTGCTGCCAACTGGTGCATAGGTAATCGCTTTATCTGTGCTGTAGTGTGGAACAGGTGGAGGTAAAAATCGTCCAGGAAATATATCATTGTAGTTAGTGCGACACTGACCACAGCATGATTCACTGTTGCACTTCACAATCTGCAAGCAATACTGCGACTGTTGAATGTGCTGACTTGACCACTCATCTAACGGTGGACTGGTGTCCAGTTTTCCTGCATCACATGATACAAAAGATGCTACCACATCAAATCCATCAATAACCGTTGAGCTCCAGATTTCTGCCAGCACTTCACCAGCCTTCTGGAAATTGGCCCTTTCCAACTCTACATCACATGTCTTGCCATTGCTGTCTAAATGAGATTCATAATGATTGTGAGGCAGGATCAATCCTGATAGGTCGCGTGACAGAGGAGCTATGCGTCGTTCGACGGTGTTGTAGGCAGAGTGCCCTGGCGCATGGCACGCAATGAAAATCGCATCCAGGTTGTTGTAATGGATTATGTCTCTTTGAAGTATTTTGGCGATCTCAAAATTGCCTAATGCCTAGATAGGGAATCCTACTCTGTCTAATAGATTTAAATCAGTGCGCAATTTATCTGGACACAAAATTCTCCTACGAACAAGAGTTCTTTACAGTCTAACAGTACTGCAACTGTAGGCTGGGATATGAATCTGAACACATTAAGTCTAATAGTATGCAACTGTAGGCTGGGACTTGAATTGGAACACCTTTGACCATGTTGGGACTTGAATGTGAACACATTGGACCCTGTTGGGACTTGATTGTGAACACCTTTGAACATATTGGACCATGCCAGACTTTAGTTTTAAGAGCCTAATTGTTTTGACTCCACTTTCTCATTGAAAGTGGAATTAATTGAATTAACCAGACAGATTTTGAAAACAATTCTTGCTTTTGTCTGCAGTTAAGAAATTAAAGGCACATTTAAAGACAATTGAAAGGAAAATTGGTGGAAACAGCACACAAATGTAAGGTTCCTAACATTTTAATGGTTTTTTTTAGCTCACCTGTCCATAAAGCCAAGTGAGCATCTGTTGTGTGTCATCAGTTTTGCATCGTGTCATGCGTTGTGTGTCCATCAACTTGTTCCCACTCTACAGTCCATATTTCTAATCTTATTTTAGTCAACTTGGAACATGGGTTTATATTTTCAAAATCTTGTAGGATTTCAGTAATGAGCGAAATCATGCATGTTAATCAGGTGATCTTGCATCTGATTAGTTATCCTTGTTATCACTCTAGAGACCATGATGTTTCTTATCAAATTTTCATCAAAATTGGAATATATGCTTATGTCATTAAGGTTTCAAATGAGTTCAGTAATGAGCAAGATCCACACATACTTGTGAGGTGATCATGCATCTGATTGGCTGAGCTTGTTACCACTGTGTAGGCCACATTTCTGATCTGATTTTTATCAAACTTGGAATATATGCTTATATCATTAGGATCTCAGATAAGTTTGATAATGAGTGAAAACCATGCATATTAATTAGGTGATTTTGCATCTCATTGGCTGAACTTGTTACCACTCTGAAAGCCGTATTTCTGATCCGATTTTAATAAAACTTGAAATTTGGACTTATAGCATCAAGATCTTGGATGATTTCGATAATAAACAAGATTCACATATATTAATGAGGTAATATTGCATCTGATTGGCTGACCTTGCTACTGCTGTTGAGGCCAAAATAGCAGTTTGTAATTTAAAGCAAGGGAAGTAACCTATGATAATTTCTATTAGAATCACAGGTTTTGAGTTTAAGAGAGTTCTCCCCATTGGAAATCAATTTAAGGTTAACTCATTGTCCCCTGGAGATTCTGTTACTTTGCCTGAAATGGGGGTAGGAAACACATTTTTTGGGTTGCTTCTGAATGCAATCAAACACATCTGTTTCCAAGAGATTTTTGTTTAGCTGGATGCTTAGGTGTATAAAAGATGCTTTTTCAATAGGCTATTTTGCCCGCGCATGTTCAGAAGGCTGAAAATTGGACTTCTTTTTTTTTTTTTTGCATATTGGACCCACAATTTTCATGTCCCGGCCCCATTTTACTCCAAAAAAATGGAGTTACAGTTACAGCAAGCTACATGAGACAAATGCAAATTATTTAAGTAATTAAATAGAGAGTTTATATTCTAACTATCATAAAACATCATGTTGTTGAGTAATACTGATAAAGTCTTCCTCAAAGGAATAAAATTGGGTTGTGCAGCCATGGTTAACTTTGATAAATGGAGCGAGATAAATCAGTTTTTAAAAATCTTATTTTGACCAACTAATCCAATTTTGTTTAGCAAGAAATTGGAAACACTCATATTTTGTTAGGCCTAATAGACAATGGCAACTAAGTGCTACCAATTATTTTTTCCACTCCAGGTTCACTACATGTATGAATTTGCTTTCACAAGCATACATTTGTCAGCTGCCAAGGTGAGTGACATCAGGCTCACTAGGGACTCTTGCTTCTGTAATTGAGCCCTTTGTTTCAACATTTTCAGTTAAAAGATATATTTTTAAACAGAAAAGCAGCAGATATTGGAATTCAACAGAAATTTTAAGTTTAACCATTATTTTGATAGTGAAACAAAAGCCTTTTTGATTATCCCTCCATATTTCAGCAGCTGTGATGAAAAATCTGTTGAACGTAGTCAGTCACACTTAGTCTATTTTTCATGATTAAAGCAGTTTTACTGTTGTATTTTATGGATTTGTAGTAAAGATGAACGATTGGACTTTGTACACATTCAATATTTTTACAGATTAAGGGACCAGTTAAACATTTTTAGGTAATGTATATAAAAAAATTTAATGTGTTTTTTTAAATATTTTAAATGAAAGGTCTAGACGTATAAAAATTTGTACAAATTACCAGCATGGAGAAAAAAAACCTGAGCTTGTTTTATGGTAAATCCAGGTAACAATTATAATATTGGTATATCAAATAGCCTGTTATATGGTACATGCAGGTAAAATTTATAATATTGGTATATCAAATAGCATGTTATTTGGTAAATGCAGGTAAAAATGATAATATTGGTATATCAAATAGCATGTTATATGGTAAATGCAGGTAAAATTTATAATATTGGTATATTATATAGCCTGTTATATGGTGAATGCAGGTAAAATTTATAATATTGGTATATCAAATAGCCTGTTATATGGTAAATGCAGGTAAAAATGATAATATTGGTATATTATATAGCCTGTTATATGGTAAATGCAGGTAAAATTTATAATATTGGTATATCAAATAGCCTGTTATATGGTAAATGCAGGTAAAATTTATAATATTGGTATATCAAATAGCCTGTTATATGGTAAATGCAGGTAAAATTTATAATATTGGTATATCAAATAGCATGGTATATGGTAAATGCAGGTAAAAATTAAAATATTGGTATATCAAATAGCCTGTTATATGGTAATTGCAGGTAAAAATTATAATATTGGTATATCAAATAGCCTGTTATATGGTAAATGCAGGTAAATTTTATAATATTGGTATATCAAATAGCCTGTTATATGGTAAATGCAGGTAAATTTTATAATATTGGTATATTATATAGCCTGTTATTTGGTAAATGCAGGTAAAAATGATAATATTCGTATGTCAAATAGCCTGTTATATGGTAAATGCAGGTAAAAATGATAATATTGGTATATTATATAGCCAGTTATATGGTAAATGCAGGTAAAATTTATAATATTGGTATATCAAATAGCCTGTTATATGGTAAATGCAGGTAAATTTTATAATATTGGTATATCAAATAGCCTGTTATATGGTAAATGCAGGTAAATTTTATAATATTGGTATATTATATAGCCTGTTATTTGGTAAATGCAGGTAAAATTTATAATATTGGTATATCAAATAGCATGTTATTTGGTAAATGCAGGTAAAAATGATAATATTGGTATATTATATAGCCAGTTATATGGTAAATGCAGGTAAAATTTATAATATTGGTATATCAAATAGCCTGTTATATGGTAAATGCAGGTAAAAATTATAATATTGGTATATCAAATTAACCTGTTGTATGGTAAATGCAGGTAAAAATGATAATATTGTGTTACGACTCTATGGTCTAAGAAAAATGTAACAGAAAGAAAGTGAAACCAACAAATCAAGTAAAAAATCAACAAGCAATTTATTACTAGATAATTAAAATGAAAAAATCAAAAAGTCACTTACAGTAATGTGTTTTGAAATCCTAATAATCCAATAAGAATGATTGTTCTAATCACAAGTCCTAAATATAGAATGTTCCGAATTCACGGCTGTGTCCTTGAATGTTATGATGTGCTAATGGTCTCCAAAGTCCTGATGTACTAGTAATCTTTGATGTGCTGATGTCAAAATGAAGTATTCCAAAATATCTGAATAAGTTCACTTAAATTCCAAAATCATCAATTAAAAATCCAAAATCCAAAAGTTTATGAGCAGAGCACTGTTATAATTCTATGAATATTTAAAATAATTCCTCTCTTAGAATTTGGAATGAATTTTCACAACTGTAATAGCTCTTTACAAGACTGATGGTAATGTCAAAACTGAAAAAATGTCCACCAAACATGGTATATATAAAGATTGGTCACATGACAGAATGTTCTAGAATATGAGTCATGTTAATGTAATTTTACTTGTAAACAAAAATCAACCTTGACCTTCAAATTGAGAAAACATATTGATCAAAACAACCTAATTCAAGGACACTAGTTAAACATGTTTTTCCTGATAAACATAAAGATTTAAGCAAATATTAAAGTGAAGAAACATTTATAATTTCCTAAAATATTTATAATATTATATAAACATCATACATAACACCTCCCCTCATAAAGAAAAAGAAAGATTTATATAATAAAGCTTTCTTTTGAATATACATCTAATACTATAATAACCAAAATTACATAAGAACATGTTTTATGATACTGGACTTAATTACATCAAGCAATATTACATTTCTAGGCACGTGAGAGTGCGTCTGCAATCACATTGTCTTTTCCCCTGATGTGTTTGATATCAATGTTATATTCTTGCAATATCAAACTCCATCTCAACAATCTCCGATTTTTATCTTTCATTTTGTTGATGAAAGTAACGGGATTGTGATCACTGTACACAATAATTGGAGAAAGAGCTGAGGTAACATACACTTCAAAATGCTGTAAAGCCAGTATCAAAACCAAACATTCCTTCTCAATTGTGGAATAATTTTTCTGGTGCTTGTTTAGTTTTTTAGAAAAATAACACACAGGGTGATCCACACCACTTTTGTCTTCCTGAATCAATACTCCACCAACCCCTACATCACTTGCATCAACAGATAATTTAAATGATTGGCTGAAATTTGGTGCAGAAAGAACTGGTGCATTCTTAAGCATGGCCTTTAACTTGTCAAAAGATTCCTGACACTTGTCAGACCAATGAAATTTGGTTTTCTTACTCAATAAACTTGTCAAAGGTTCAGCAATTTTGGAAAAATTGGAACAAAATTTCGGATAATATCCAGCCATACCTAGAAATCGCATCAGTTGCTTTTTACAAATTGGAACTTGAAATTCAGAGATAGCTTTGACCTTAGCTTCTATAGGTTTAACTTGACCTTGTCCCACAATATGTCCTAAAAATGTGACACAAGCATGGCAAAACTCACTTTTGCTCAAATTAATTGTCAGATTCGCATCGCTGAGTCGATCGAAGAATTTTCGAATGGTTTCCAAATGATCTTCCCAGGTGTTGTAGATAATGACGTCATCGATATAAGCGTCACAATTATCAAGACCAAATGTTATCATGTTCATCAGACGTTGAAACGTTGCAAGCGAATTTTTCATTCCAAACGGCATGACTTTATATTGATAAAGTCCATCTGGAGTTACAAATGTTGAAATTTCTTTTGCCCTTTCCGTCAGTGGAATTTGCCAGAATCCTGTTAAAAGGTCAAACTTGGTGACGTATTTAGCATTTCCAATTTTATCAATGCAATCGTCCATTCTTGGGATTGGAAATGAATCAGTTTTGGTGACACTGTTGACTTTTCTATAGTCAGTACACATACGGAATGTATTATCTGGCTTGGGAACAAGAATACATGGTGAACTCCAGTTACTTTTACTTGGTTCTGTGAAATCATTCTCCAGTAAATACTGAATTTCTTTCTTCAGATAGTTCTGTTTGAGAGGATTCATCCTATAAGGATGCTGTTTCACAGGCGCAGAATCTACAATGTCAACGTCATGATAAATTTTACTTGTTCGTGTTGGAACATCAGGAAACAAGTGCTCATATTCATGTAATAGCTGTTTTAGTTCATTTCTTTCCTGTTGTTGTAGATGTGAAAGTTACTGGTCTAGATTGTTCAATATTTCTGAATTCCGAAGATTGGTTATACCAGAGTCACTATAGTCTGATCGTATTCCATCGTTGATATCTTCATTGTGTGGGACAGGTACAACTAAATTAACTGAATAATTATCTGGGCTATCTCTGTCAAAATATTCCTTTAACATATTTATATGACAAAGTTGTTTCTGTTTCCGTCTCCCTTGAGTGTTAATGATATAATTTAAGTCATTTACTTTCTTTTCAACGGTATAAGGACCATAAAATTTAGCCTGAAGAGGATTCTGAGGTATGGGAAAGAGAGCCAGAACTTTGTCACCAGGTTTAAAACTCCTTTCCTGTGAATTTCTGTCATACCTTAATTTCATTTTTGACTGGGTAGTGTGAAGATTAGTTCTTGCTACTTCACAGGCCTTTGACAACTTGTATTTGAAATCAGAAACATAATCAAGAAGATTAATCTTTGAATCTTCATTTGAAAGAAGTTTCTCTTTCAATAATTTCAATGGTCCACGGACAGTATGACCAAAAACTAGTTCAAAGGGACTAAAACCCAACGACTCTTGAACTGATTCCCTAACAGCAAACAACAACAAATGAACACCCTCATCCCAATCCTTTTCTGTATCAAAGCAATATGATCGAATCATATTCTTCAAAGTTTGATGAAATCTTTCCAAAGCACCTTGACTTTCAGGGTGATAGGCAGAAGATTTAAACTGTTGGATGCCTAATTCATGCATAACTTGTTGGAAAATTCCAGACATAAAATTTGACCCTTGATCCGACTGGACAGATTTGGGAAGGCCAACAAGTGTAAAAAACTTCAAAGTTTTCACAATAGTTTTAGTTTTTATATTTCTCAGAGGAATTGCCTCTGGAAATCTTGTAGATGTACACATGATGGTCAACAAGTATTGGTTGCCTGACTTGGTTTTAGGTAAAGGACCAACACAGTCTACTATTATTCTACTAAATGGTTCATCAAATGCAGGAATAGGTTGCAGATGAGCCTTAGGTATCTTCTGATTGGGTTTCCTACCATTTGACAAGTGTGACAAGATCTGCAGTATTTAGAAACATCACTTTTGAGTTTCGGCCAATAAAAATGATTCAAGATCTTGTGATAAGTCTTACAGACTCCTAAATGACCAGCCAAAGGAGTTTCATGGGCTAAATTAAGAATTTCCTGTCGATATGACTTAGGAACAACAATTTGATAGCTCACTGACCACTCGTCACCAGCGGGTACATCAGGTGGTCTCCATTTCCTCATAAGGACCCCATTTTTCACAAAGTAACACACTGGAACTTGTGTGGCTTTAGTTTCACTAATAGCCCTCTGAAACAAACAAGATATCTCGGGATCTTGCTCCTGTTCAACGACAAGGGATTGTCGTTTGTCATCCTGATTAGAACAAAGAGAATGAGTTGCCAAAAGAGGATCACTGTGATCAATACCATTTGATTGATCAATACCTGAGGAAAAAGTGACCTCATCAAAAGACTGACCAATACATGTGTCAGCTAAAGGAATAATATCCTGATCAACATCAATCTCAAGAGCTCTTTTTGCCATAGCTCTAGTAACTGCACAAGCAGGGTAGAAATCAGTGATTTCAGTTTTGACAGGATCAACTATCTAATACCAAACAAGGCTTGTCAGTTACAAGTGGATTAACCACAACCTTATCTCCAGCTAGGTCATTGCCTAGTAATAAATGAACGCCCTCTATGGGTAAAGAAGTCACTGCCCCAACAGTCACAGGTCCAGAAACTAAGTCTGATGCCAAATTTACACAATGGAGAGGAACATTTACAAAGCCGCACTCTACTCCCTGAACAAGAACACTTTCACTTGAAGAAGACTCCTCAGACAAAGGCAAAGTACCTGACAATAAAAGACTCTGAGAAGCTCCAGTGTCCCTTAATATTTTAATTGGGATAGGTTTGGCAGAATCACCAATAAGTGATATAGAACCTTCTGACATGAATGGTTCATAAGCCTATAAAATAGAATCAGACTGGGGTTTGTTTGACCCAACAAATGTATTGCTTTCAATACAAGACCGTGACCTTGACCTCGTAGAAATAAGAGCATTTGGAAAAGCTCTGTCTTTTCTCTGTTGCATTTTTTTCAAATCGAAGCAATCAGAAATAACGTGCCCTTTCTTTTTACAATAAGTGCACGTAGGAAGAGATAAGGATTTCTGATCAGTCTTATCAGATGTTTGATTCCTAACAGTTGTGCTGTTGTGAAATTTGGAAGTACTCGAATGAGATTGAAATGGTTTTTTACCAGAAAACTGCTGAGAGGACTTACTTATTGCCAAATGAAATTTTGTGAGTCAAGGAATAATCATCAGCCATACGAGCAGCATTTTCCAAAGTTTCCACATTCTGCTCGTCAAGATAGGTTTTAACATCACTATGGATACACCTCTTGAACTCTTCAATTAATACGAGCTGTCTGAGGTTATCATAAGCTTGATCAACTTTCTTGGCTGAGCACCACCTATCAAATAGTTGTTCTTTATCCCTTGCAAATTCGACATGAGTTTGTCCAGTTTCTTTTCTACAATTCCTAAACCTTTGTCGATATGCCTCTGGTACCAACTCATAAGCTTTCAAGATGTACTCCTTAACCACATCATAATCAGTGCTTTGTTGTACTGACAGTGAAATGTAGACTTCACGAGCTTTGCCAATAAGTACACTTTGTAATAACAAAGTCCAATGCTCTCTGGGCCATTTCAAGTTTTCAGCTATTTTCTCGAAATGAAGAAAGTATTTATCTACTTCTTTTTCCTGAAAAGGGGGTACTAACCTAATATATCTAGTAACATCAAAACCTGAACTTGTGTTTAAAGGAGTGGAGTGTGCTCTGTTTGCCAGTTCTAATTCTCTTAATTTAAATTGCATTTCCCTTTCTTCTCTTTGCATCTGCATTTGTATTTGCCTCTCTTCCTTCTGCATTTGTATCTGCCTCTCTTCCTTCTGCATTTGTAGCTGCCTCTCTTCTTTCTCTCTCTCCATCTGCCTCTCTTCTTTCTCTCTCTCCATCTGTATCTGCCTCTCTTCTTTCTCTCTCTCTCTCTGAATCTGAAGCTTTGCCAACTCTAAATCCATCTGGTTCTTTAACTCTAATTCCCTTAATTTCCTGTCAGAACCAGATACAGGCTTTCTCTTCAAACTTAAAGCACTATTTTCAAAAATTCCCTTTCCTACTAAATACTGAATTAAAATAATCTTTATTTCCTGTTTTGTCAATGATACTTTTGCCTCAGATAGACTGTATTTTCTGGCAAGCTCGAGCAACTCATCCTTTCTCATGCACTCTAACCCCTCCTGGGTAGGTTTTGAAATGAAATTCTGAACATTAGATGCCATTGTAAATGCTTGTTGGTTTCACACAAAAAATTTTTTTTTATTAAAAATCTTTGCCAAAGACAAAAAAAAATTCTCAGAGACAAAATCAATATGAATTTCAAAGATAAATTTAATATCTCTAATATGCTTTAAAGAAATTCAATCCCGGAACGAGTCCCCAATTTCTGTTACGACTCTACGGTCTAAGAAAAATGTAACAGAAAGAAAGTGAAACCAACAAATCAAGTAAAAAATCAACAAGCAATTTATTACTAGATAATTAAAATGAAAAAATCAAAAAGTCACTTACAGTAATGTGTTTTGAAATCCTAATAATCCAATAAGAATGATTGTTCTAATTACAAGTCCTAAATATAGAATGTTCCGAATTCACGGCTGTGTCCTTGAATGTTATGATGTGCTAATGGTCTCCAAAGTCCTGATGTACTAGTAATCTTTGATGTGCTGATGTCAAAATGAAGTATTCCAAAATATCTGAATAAGTTCACTTAAATTCCAAAATCATCAATTAAAAATCCAAAATCCAAAAGTTTATGAGCACTGTTATAATTCTATGAATATTTAAAATAATTCCTCTCTTAGAATTTGGAATGAATTTTCACAACTGTAATAGCTCTTTACAAGACTGATGGTAATGTCAAAACTGAAAAAATGTCCACCAAACATGGTATATATAAAGATTGGTCACATGACAGAATGTTCTAGAATATGAGTCATCTTAATGTAATTTTACTTGTAAACAAATATCAACCTTGACCTTCAAATTGAGAAAACATATTGATCAAAACAACCTAATTCAAGGACACTAGTTAAACATGTTTTTCCTGATAAACATAAAGATTTAAGCAAATATTAAAGTGAAGAAACATTTATAATTTCCTAAAATATTTATAATATTATATAAACATCATACATAACAATTGGTATATCAAATAGCCTGTTATATGGTAAATGCAGGTAAAAATTATATAATATTGGTATATTATATAGCCTGTAATATGGTACATGCAGGTAAAATTTATAATATTGGTATATCAAATAGCCTGTTATATGGTAAATGCAGGTAAAAATTATATAATATTGGTATATTATATAGCCTGTTATATGGTAAATGCAGGTAAAAATGATAATATTGGTATATCAAATAGCCTGTTATATGGTAAATGCAGGTAAAAATTATAATATTGGTATATTTTATAGCCTGTTATATGGTAAATGCAGGTAAAAATTATATAATATTGGTATATTTTATAGCCTGTTATATGGTAAATGCAGGTAAAATTTATAATATTGGCATATCAAATAGCATGGTATATGGTAAATGCAGGTAAAAAGGATATAATATTGGTATATTTTATAGCCTCAGAAGTACCTGAGTTTAAAATTTCATGGCTTTTAGAATAGCATTGCATTTGATCCTCCAGAATCAACACCAAGTCCTCCCTAATCAGTCTTCTGTTAAAAGTGTTGATTGCATAGCTTAATCACACTTAATGAAGTTAAAATGTCTCCATTTATTTTTGAAGTGTGCATGGACTTTTGTCATGTTGGAGAACTTTGAGAAATTATAGAATTCAATTCTTTATTGAAATGCATTTAAAATCCATAACTGGTCAGTCTTGCCCTTGAGTGGAAGCTCTGGGTAAACATAATTTGATCATTAAGGGATTATGACAGGGGTCCACCATGTGTCATTGTTTGTTCAAGGAAAGAAGTTATTAGCATGCAAATGTTAACATCATCAGCCAGTGAAGACTTGGGCAGTGTGCCTGAGTCAACACTGGCTGAGAAGGATAACTATTCTCATCCATTTTCTTGACATTTTATCCATTTGCTCTGTTGAACTAAGCTTTTGTTTTATCCTAAAGATAGACAGCATTAGGGGGCGGGGAGTTAGGATAATTAATATTTTGGGCTGATAATTAATCTTGTGCAGGCCAGAGCAGGTTTGTTTTGCCAAAAGTAAAGACTTGGTTACAGATTGAACATTTTTTAATCTTTTTATAGAGATATATTTTATTGAATATCACTGGTTGGACATTCACATTTTGGTATTAATGATGCAATAATGAATATACAGTCTGCTTGACTCTGTTTTCATTTTGAAATGAAATGCTTGAAATATTATTGAAATATACTATGGAGTTTTAGAAATTGTTGCACGGCAACTGAATTGCTATTATTGCACATAAACTGCTGCATTCTTAGTTCTAAGTTTCATGTCGTGATAAAGAACCAATTTTTTCTCATCTGCATAAACATGGTGAGATACAATAGTCACTTTTCAGGCTGTGTCGGTGATGGCAGCATCAAACCTGTTAAAGTTTTAAATTTGTTTGAAGGTCATATATCTTTTACATCAGTTGTTAAATTCAAGTGAAGTTCTTTGACAAAATCACTATAAATATAAAGTTTAGTCTACGATATGGCAGGAATTCCCATCTTGCCTGCTTAAACAGTATGCTTGTTGTTTCATGATGAACAATGTTAAAATTTTGTGTTAAAATTTTTCAAGGTCACGTGTCTTCTGTATGGCCGTATTCAACTGAAACTTTTAGGATAATATTACTCTAGGTCTAAAGATGCTGATATGCTAGGAGTTCCTGTCTTGCTTGTCTTACATGCTGATATGCTGGGAGTTCCTGTCTTACTTGTCTTACATGCTGATATGTTAGGAGTTCCTGTCTTACTTGTCTTACATGCTGATATGCTAGGAGTTCCTGTCTTACTTGTCTTACCTGTGATATGTTAGGAGTTCCTGTCTTACTTGTCTTACATGCTGATATGCTAGGAGTTCCTGTCTTACTTGTCTTACCTGTGATATGTTAGGAGTTCCTGTCTTACTTGTCTTACATGCTGATATGTTAGGAGTTCCTGTCTTACTTGTCTTACATGCTGATATGCTAGGAGTTCCTGTCTTACTTGTCTTACATGCTGATATGCTAGGAGTTCCTGTCTTACTTGTCTTACATGCTGATATGCTAGGAGTTCCTGTCTTGCTTGTCTTACCTGCTGATATGTTAGGAGTTCCTGTCTTACTTGTTTTACCTGCTGATATGCTAGGAGTTCCTGTCTTACTTGTCTTACATGCTGATATGCTAGGAGTTCCTGTCTTACTTGTCTTACATGCTGATATGCTAGGAGTTCCTGTCTTGCTTGTCTTACCTGCTGATATGCTGGGAGTTCCTGTCTTGCTTGTCTTACCTGCTGATATGCTAGGAGTTCCTGTCTTGCTTGTCTTACCTGATGATATGCTAGGAGTTCCTGTCTTACTTGTCTTACCTGTTGATATTCTGGGAGTTCCTGTCTTACTTGTCTTACCTGATGATATGCTAGGAGTTCCTGTCTTACTTGTCTTACCTGCTGATATGCTAGGAGTTCCTGTCTTGCTTGTCTTACCTGATGATATGCTAGGAGTTCCTGTCTTCATCAAGTTTTGTGTTCAGGTATTTGAAAGTCACATCTTCTGCACTACTTGCTGTATTCAACTGAAACTTTGGTGTAATATTACAATAGGTCTAAAGTTTATATGATGGTATACTTGGAGTTTCTGTATTGCCTGTTGAACCATGCTTAAGAAGAAAGCATGCTTCATTGTGTTTCATTGACATATCTTCAACAACAGTATTGAACTTAAATCTTAGGATAGTAGGTCCGAAGACTGTGCTGATATGTTCCCTCTCTTGCCTGTCTCGCCTAGTTCAGTGTTATGGTTACAAATGTTAAAGTTTTGTGTGAAAGTTTTTGAAAGTCAGAGACAGGAGTTATACTGACATGCATGTGGATGCTGGTGAGAGTCCAGATTCTGCGAAATGCTTGTCATACTTTCCACCTAAATTCACTCATTTGAAGTAATGATAGAAAGTGATGTTCAGAGTTTACCAGTGAATAATGCAAGGAAATGCAGTATGGAAGGTTTTTTCCCCCAAAAGCTATCAAATATTTAAGTTATTTACCACAACTATTAATCATAACTGCTGAATCTTCATAAAGTCAAATTTGGAGACATTTTCAAAATTAGTATGATCAGTTTTCTTTTCCTGAAACATTAACTTTGAGATGCTGCACTGACCATTAATATCATGATGATGTAGCACCGAATTAATCAAGAGCACAGATGTCCAAGTTTGTATTTTTGGACCATGAGAGGTTCATAAACAATCACTATTACCAGATTGAACAAGAACATATTAGGGACAACCATTTCATTTTTAGGGTATAGATGTGATAATATGTGATACAAATCTCTGTGATCGGCCATACTATGAAATTTACTAGAAGAGTATGTTATCAGGGAAGACATTGTAACAGATTTGACATAAATTAAGATAATACCAGAGAAATATTTCCATATTTGTGAATAAAATGGTTTAGTGCGAAGTGGGTACCCTGCTTCCCCTTGAAACATAATGGTTGTGTTCCAAGCCCACTGTGTATCATCAGTAGGTGTGTGTATGGCCACAGCATTCATAGTTGACAGTTTATCTTCATGGTAAAAGGATCAATAATAAAGCAAGCTTTGTTTTAAGTTTTCAAATTATGCATGTGTGTTTTGCTGAATTTTGCATACTTTAAGAAGTTTTACTATGATTTGCTGTATATCACTGGAATATTTAGCATTTGCAAAAAAGGTGCAAGAGATTGAAATCTCAACTCGCATTTCCATAATTAACCTTCATTTTGCAAGTATGCAAGCATTAAATTGAGTCCCTGCATTTTCCATGATTATTATTATGGATGGTTACTCGCATATTTCATGACACCTTTGTTATGATTGATTATACTGTAAAGAATTATGTTACATTTATTAAACAAAAATGGTAACTGTTAGAAATGTAATAACAACATGAAGTATCAATATTAGAAATCCATCTGCATGTTAAATTGTAAATTGTACATGGAGCATAAAGCTCCTAAAAATTAGTAAATAAGATGAATTGAAGTCACAGTTTACAAAGTGTAGTTATGCAAAATTGTCTTTTATTTCTTACTAAATGAGATAAAATGAACCAAACATTTGTCTCATATTTCTAGCAGCATTATCACCAAAGACTTCAAAGCCATCTGTTCCTTAATGTTTGCATCTTAATGTCTCCATTTCTGTAATTGTTATTGGAGATTATTCCAATGTTTATTTGATATTATATCATATTATAGCATGCAAGTGTATGATTCAGTTTGTACTTGATTAATTAATTACAGTATATCTCCACTGTGAAAGCTGGGGAGCTATGGTAGTTCAGTTGGTATAGCATTGGACTTCTAATTAATCCAAGCTGTAGCGTACTAACGGGGGGGGGGGGGGTAGGTGGGCAGATGGGGCGGTTGCCCTGGGTGCCAGATAGATGTCTTGGGGCGCCAAAACAGCTAATAAAAATTTGGGCCTCGTATTCTGGCTTTGGGCCATCATCATTGCCCTGGGCACCATTTACCCTTAGTACACCACTGAATCCAACTCTTGCAAGTTTGATATCCAGCCCATGCCAGCTGGGTTGGCTGTCTTAGTGTCTTTGAGATATGCACTTATCTCCTATTTCCTCAGCATGATATAGTCACTAAGGCCTACACAAATAATGTGTATTTACAGCTTTTCGTTGTAAAACAAATTAGGTCGGTCAGAATATGATTTCTTTCTACTCATTTTTTCCCTCCATTTGCCAAATATGTGAACCATGGTTCCATGACCTAATTTTATTTATTTTTGAAAAGACCTTGTCATTACTACTTAACAACATGATGCTATATGAAAGTTAAATATGCACTTCTCTATATAATGAAATAATTTGTGTTTAACATAAAGTGTTGTGAATTTGAAGCTCATCATTATTAGCAAACAGCATGCATCTAGGTAGCCATTACAGAATTATGTTTTATAGTCTATATCTAGTAGACACTTAAAAAGTATTATTGAATCATGTTTTATTGTCTATATCCAATAGACACTCAAAAGTATTATTGAATCATGTTTTATAGTCTATATCCAATAGACACTCAAAAGTATTATTGAATCATGTTTTATAGTCTATATCCAATAGACACTCAAAAGTATTATTGAATCATTTTTTATAGTCTATATCTAGTAGACACTCAAAAGTATTATTGAATCATGCTTTATAGTCTATATCCAATAGACACTCAAAAGTATTATTGAATCATGCTTTATAGTCTATATCCAATAGACACTTAAAAGTATTATTGAATCATGCTTTATAGTCTATATCCAATAGACACTCAAAAGTATTATTGAATCATGCTTTATAGTCTATATCCAATAGACACTCAAAAGTATTATTGAATCATGTTTTATAGTCTATATCCAGTAGACACTTAAAAGTATTATTGAATCATGCTTTATAGTCTATATCCAATAGACACTCAAAAGTATTATTGAATCATGCTTTATAGTCTATATCCAATAGACACTTAAAAGTATTATTGAATCATGCTTTATAGTCTATATCTAGTAGACACTTAAAAGTATTATTGAATCATGCTTTATAGTCTATATCAAATAGACACTCAAAAGTATTATTGAATCATGTTTTATAGTCTATATCCAATAGACACTCAAAAGTATTATTGAATCATGCTTTTTAGTCTATATCTAGTAGACACTCAAAAGTATTATTGAATCATGTTTTATAGTCTACATCCAGTAGACACTCCAAAGTATTATTGAATCATTTTTTATAGTCTATATCCAATAGACACTCAAAAGTATTATTGAATCATGCTTTATAGTCTATATCTAGTAGACACTCAAAAGTATTATTGAATCATGCTTTATAGTCTATATCCAATAGACACTCAAAAGTATTATTGAATCATGCTTTATAGTCTATATCCAATAGACACTCAAAAGTATTATTGAATCATGATTTATAGCCTATATCTAGTAGACACTTAAAAAGTATTTTTGAATCATGTTTTATAGTCTATATCTAGTAGACACTCAAAAGTATTATTGAATCATGCTTTATAGTCTATATCTAGTAGACACTCAAAAAGTATTATTGAATCATGTTTTATAGTCTATATCAAATAGACACTCAAAAGTATTATTGAATCATGTTTTATAGTCTATATCAAATAGACACTCAAAAGTATTATTGAATCATGTTTTATAGTCTATATCTAGTAGACACTCAAAAGTATTATTGAATCATGCTTTATAGTCTATATCTAGTAGACACTCAAAAAGTATTATTGAATCATGTTTTATAGTCTATATCAAATAGACACTCAAAAGTATTATTGAATCATGTTTTATAGTCTATATCCAATAGACACTCAAAAAGTATTATTGAATCATGCTTTATAGTCTATATCCAATAGACACTCAAAAGTATTATTGAATCATGCTTTATAGTCTATTTCTAGTAGACACTTAAAAGTATTATTGAATCATGCTTTATAGTCTATATCAAATAGACACTCAAAAGTATTATTGAATCATGTTTTATAGTCTATATCCAATAGACACTCAAAAGTATTATTGAATCATGCTTTTTAGTCTATATCTAGTAGACACTCAAAAGTATTATTGAATCATGTTTTATAGTCTACATCCAGTAGACACTCCAAAGTATTATTGAATCATTTTTTATAGTCTATATCCAATAGACACTCAAAAGTATTATTGAATCATGCTTTATAGTCTATATCTAGTAGACACTCAAAAGTATTATTGAATCATGCTTTATAGTCTATATCCAATAGACACTCAAAAGTATTATTGAATCATGCTTTATAGTCTATATCCAATAGACACTCAAAAGTATTATTGAATCATGATTTATAGCCTATATCTAGTAGACACTTAAAAAGTATTTTTGAATCATGTTTTATAGTCTATATCTAGTAGACACTCAAAAGTATTATTGAATCATGCTTTATAGTCTATATCTAGTAGACACTCAAAAAGTATTATTGAATCATGTTTTATAGTCTATATCAAATAGACACTCAAAAGTATTATTGAATCATGTTTTATAGTCTATATCAAATAGACACTCAAAAGTATTATTGAATCATGTTTTATAGTCTATATCTAGTAGACACTCAAAAGTATTATTGAATCATGCTTTATAGTCTATATCTAGTAGACACTCAAAAGTATTATTGAATCATGTTTTATAGTCTATATCCAATAGACACTCAAAAGTATTATTGAATCATGTTTTATAGTCTATATCCAATAGACACTCAAAAAGTATTATTGAATCATGTTTTATAGCCTATATCCAATAGACACTCAAAAGTATTATTGAATCATGTTTTATAGTCTATATCCAATAGACACTCAAAAAGTATTATTGAATCATGTTTTATAGTCTATATCCAATAGACACTCAAAAAGTATTATTGAATCATGTTTTATAGTCTATATCCAATAGACACGCAAAAGTATTATTGAATCATGTTTTATAGTCTATATCCAATAGACACTCAAAAGTATTATTGAATCATGCTTTATAATCTATATCCAATAGACACTTAAAAGTATTATTGAATCATGCTTTATAGTCTATATCCAATAGACACTTAAAAAGTATTATTGAATCATGCTTTATAGTCTATATCTAGTAGACACTTAAAAAGTATTATTGAATCATGCTTTATAGTCTATATCCAACAGACACTTAAAAGTATTATTGAATCATGCTTTATAGTCTATATCCAATAGACACTTAAAAAGTATTATTGAACCATGCTTTATAGTCTATATCTAGTAGACACTTAAAAAGTATTATTGAATCATGCTTTATAGTCTACATCCAGTAGACACTCCAAAGTATTATTGAATCATTTTTTATAGTCTATATCCAATAGACACTCAAAAGTATTATTGAATCATGCTTTATAGTCTATCTAGTAGACACTCGAAAGTATTATTGAATCATGCTTTAGAGTCTATATCCAATAGACACTCAAAAGTATTATTGAATCATGATTTATAGCCTATATCCAATAGACACTCAAAAGTACTATTGAATCATGCTTTATAGTCTATATCCAATAGACACTCAAAAGTATTATTGAATCATGCTTTATAGTCTATATCAAATAGACACTCAAAAGTATTATTGAACCTTGCTTTATAGTCTATATCTAGTAGACACTTGAAAAGTATTTTTGAATCATGTTTTATAGTCTATATCTAGTAGACACTCAAAAGTATTATTGAATCATGCTTTATAGTCTATATCCAATAGACACTGAAAAAGTATTATTGAATCATGCTTTATAGTCTATATCTAGTAGACACTCAAAAAGTATTATTGAATCATGTTTTATAGTCTATATCAAATAGACACTCAAAAGTATTATTGAATCATGTTTTATAGTCTATATCCAATAGACACTCAAAAAGTATTATTGAATCATGTTTTATAGCCTATATCAAATAGACACTCAAAAGTATTATTGAATCATGTTTTATAGTCTATATCCAATAGACACTCAAAAGTATTATTGAATCATGTTTTATAGTCTATATCCAATAGACACTCAAAAAGTATTATTGAATCATGCTTTATAGTCTATATCCAATAGACACTTAAAAGTATTATTGAATCATGCTTTATAGTCTATATCCAATAGACACTTAAAAAGTATTATTGAATCATGCTTTATAGTCTATATATAGTAGACACTTAAAAAGTATTATTGAATCATGCTTTATAGTCTATATCTAGTAGACACTCAAAAGTATTATTGAATCATGCTTTATAGTCTATATCAAGTAGACACTCAAAAGTATTATTGAATCATGCTTTATAGTCTATATCTAGTAGACACTCAAAAGTATTGTTGAATCATGCTGTATAGTCTATATCTAGTAGACACTCAAAAGTATTATTGAATCATGCTTTATAGTCTATATCTAGTAGACACTCGAAAGTATTATTGAACCATGCTTTATAGTCTATATCTAGTAGACACTCAAAAGTATTATTGAATCATGCTTTATAGTATATATCCAATAGACACTTAAAGTATTATTGAATCATGCTTTATAGTCTATATCCAATAGACACTTAAAAGTATTATTGAATCATGCTTTATAGTCTATGTCTAGTAGACACTCAAAAGTATTATTGAATCATGCTTTATAGTCTATATCCAATAGACACTTAAAGTATTATTGAATCATGCTTTATAGTCTATATCCAATAGACACTTTAAGTATTATTGAATCATGCTTTATAGTCTATATCCAATAGAGACTTAAAGTATTATTGAATCATGCTTTATAGTCTATATTCAATAGACACTTAAAGTATTATTGAATCATGCTTTATAGTCTATATCTAGTAGACACTCAAAAGTATTATTGAATCATGCTTTATAGTCTATTTCTAGTAGACACTCAAAAGTATTATTGAATCATGCTTTATAGTCTATATCTAGTAGACACTCAAAAGTATTATTGAATCATGTTTTATAGCCTATATCCAATAGACACTTAAAGGATTATTGAATCATGCTTTATAGTCTATATCTAGTAGACACTCAAAAGTATTATTGAATCATGCTTTATAGTCTATATCTAGTAGACACTTAAAAGTATTATTGAATCATGCTTTATAGTCTATATCTAGTAGACACTCAAAAGTATTATTGAATCATGCTTTATAGTCTATATCTAGTAGACACTCAAAAGTATTATTGAATCATGCTTTATAGTCTATTTCTAGTAGAGACTCAAAAGTATTATTGAATCATGCTTTATAGTCTATATCTAGTAGACACTTAAAAGTATTATTGAATCATGCTTTATAGTCTATATCTAGTAGACACTCAAAAGTATTATTGAATCATGCTTTATAGTCTATTTCTAGTAGACACTCAAAAGTATTATTGAATCATGCTTTATAGTCTATATCTAGTAGACACTCAAAAGTATTATTGAATCATGCTTTATAGTCTATATCCAATAGACACTCAAAAGTATTATTGAATCATGCTTTATAGTCTATATCCAATAGACACTCAAAAGTATTATTGAATCATGCTTTATAGTCTATATCCAATAGACACTTAAAAAGTATTATTGAATCATGCTTTATAGTCTATATCCAATAGACACTCAAAAGTATTATTGAATCATGCTTTATAGTCTATATCTAGTAGACACTCAAAAGTATTATTGAATCATGCTTTATAGTCTATATCTAGTAGACACTCAAAAGTATTATTGAATCATGCTTTATAGTCTATATCTAGTAGACACTCAAAAGTATTATTGAATCATGCTTTATAGTCTATATCTAGTAGACACTCAAAAGTATTATTGAATCATGCTTTATAGTCTATATCCAATAGACACTCAAAAGTATTATTGAATCATGCTTTATAGTCTATATCTAGTAGACACTCAAAAGTATTATTGAATCATGCTTTATAGTCTATATCTAGTAAACACATAAAAGTATTATTGAATCATGCTTTATAGTCTATATCTAGTAGACACTCAAAAGTATTATTGAATCATGCTTTATAGTCTATATCCAATAGACACTCAAAAGTATTATTGAATCATGCTTTATAGTCTATATCCAATAGACACTTAAAAAGTATTATTGAATCATGCTTTATAGTCTATATCTAGTAGACACTCAAAAGTATTATTGAATCATGCTTTATAGTCTATATCCAATAGACACTTAAAAAGTATTATTGAATCATGCTTTATAGTCTATATCTAGTAGACACTCAAAAGTATTATTGAATCATGCTTTATAGTCTATATCTAGTAGACACTCAAAAGTATTATTGAATCATGCTTTATAGTCTATATCCAATAGACACTCAAAAGTATTATTGAATCATGCTTTATAGTCTATATCCAATAGACACTTAAAAAGTATTATTGAATCATGCTTTATAGTCTATATCCAATAGACACTCAAAAGTATTATTGAATCATGCTTTATAGTCTATATCTAGTAGACACTCAAAAGTATTATTGAATCATGCTTTATAGTCTATATCCAATAGACACTTAAAGTATTATTGAATCATGCTTTATAGTCTATATCTTATAGACACTCAAAAGTATTATTGAATCATGCTTTATAGTCTATATCCAATAGACACTTAAAGTATTATTGAATCATGCTTTATAGTCTATATCCAATAGACACCTAAAAGTATTATTGAATCATGCTTTATAGTCTATATCTAGTAGACACTCAAAAGTATTATTGAATCATGCTTTATAGTCTATATCTAGTAGACACTCAAAAGTATTATTGAATCATGCTTTATAGTCTATATCTAGTAGACACTCAAAAGTATTATTGAATCATGCTTTATAGTCTATATCTAGTAGACACTCAAAAGTATTATTGAATCATGCTTTATAGTCTATATCTAGTAGACACTCAAAAGTATTATTGAATCATATTTTATAGTCTATATCTAGTAGACACTTGAAAGTATTATTGAATCATGCTTTATAGTCTATATCTAGTAGACACTCAAAAGTATTATTGAATCATGCTTTATAGTCTATATCTAGTAGACACTCAAAAGTATTATTGAATCATGTTTTATAGTCTATATCTAGTAGACACTCAAAAGTATTATTGAATCATGTTTTATAGTCTATATCTAGTAGACACTCAAAAGTATTATTGAATCATGCTTTATAGTCTATATCTAGTAGACACTCAAAAGTATTATTGAATCATGCTTTATAGTCTATATCTAGTAGACACTCAAAAGTATTATTGAATCATGTTTTATAGCCTATATCCAATAGACACTTAAAGGATTATTGAATCATGCTTTATAGTCTATATCTAGTAGACACTCAAAAGTATTATTGAATCATGCTTTATAGTAATTATCGAGTAGACACTTAAAAGTATTATTGAATCATGTTTTATAGTCTATATCTAGTAGACACTCAAAAGTATTATTGAATCATGCTTTATAGTCTATTTCTAGTAGACACTCAAAAGTATTATTGAATCATGCTTTATAGTCTATATCTAGTAGACACTCAAAAGTATTATTGAATCATGTTTTATAGCCTATATCCAATAGACACTTAAAGTATTATTGAATCATGCTTTATAGTCTATATCTAGTAGACACTCAAAAGTATTATTGAATCATGCTTTATAGTCTATATCTAGTAGACACTCAAAAGTATTATTGAATCATGCTTTATAGTCTATATCTAGTAGACACTCAAAAGTATTATTGAATCATGCTTTATAGTCTATATCTAGTAGAGACTTAAAAGTATTATTGAATCATGCTTTATAGTCTATTTCTAGTACACACTCAAAAGTATTATTGAATCATGTTTTATAGCCTATATCCAATAGACACTCAAGAGTATTATTGAATCATGCTTTATAGTCTATATCTGGTAGAGACTTAAAAGTATTATTGAATCATGCTTTATAGTCTATTTCTAGTAGACACTCAAAAGTATTATTGAATCATGCTTTATAGTCTATATCTAGTAGACACTTAAAAAGTATTATTGAATCATGCTTTATAGTCTATATCTAGTAGACACTCAAAAGTATTATTGAATCATGCTTTATAGTCTATATCCAATAGACACTCAAAAGTATTATTGAATCATGCTTTATAGTCTATATCCAATAGACACTTAAAAAGTATTATTGAATCATGCTTTATAGTCTATATCCAATAGACACTCAAAAGTATTATTGAATCATGCTTTATAGTCTATATCCAATAGACACTCAAAAGTATTATTGAATCATGCTTTATAGTCTATATCTAGTAGACACTCAAAAGTATTATTGAATCATGCTTTATAGTCTATATCTAGTAGACACTCAAAAGTATTATTGAATCATGTTTTATAGTCTATATCTAGTAGACACTCAAAAGTATTATTGGGTTATGCCTTATAGTCTATATCCAATAGACACTTAAAAGTATTATTGAATCATGCTTTATAGTCTATATCTAGTAGACACTCAAAAGTATTATTGAATCATGCTTTATAGTCTATATCCAATAGACACTTAAAGTATTATTGAATCATGCTATATAGTCTATATCTAGTAGACACTCAAAAGTATTATTGAATCGTGCTTTATTATCTATATCTAGTAGACACTCGAAAGTATTATTGAATCATGCTTTATAGTCTATATCCAGTAGACACTTAAAAAGTATTATTGAATCATGCTTTGTAGTCTATATCCAATAGACACTTAAAAAGTATTATTGAATCATGCTTTATAGTCTATATCTAGTAGACACTTAAAAGTATTATTGAATCATGCTTTATAGTCTATATCCAATAGACACTTAAAAAGTATTATTGAATCATGCTTTATAGTCTATATCCAATAGACACTCAAAAGTATTATTGAATCATGCTTTATAGTCTATATCTAGTAGACACTCAAAAGTATTATTGAATCATGCTTTATAGTCTATATCCAATAGACACTTAAAAAGTATTATTGAATCATGCTTTATAGTCTATATCTAGTAGACACTCAAAAGTATTATTGAATCATGCTTTATAGTCTATATCTAGTAGACACTCAAAAGTATTATTGAATCATGCTTTATAGTCTATATCCAATAGACACTTAAAGTATTATTGAATCATGCTTTATAGTCTATATCTAGTAGACACTCAAAAGTATTATTGAATCATGCTTTATAGTCTATATCTAGTAGACACTCAAAAGTATTATTGAATCATGCTTTATAGTCTATATCTAGTAGACACTCAAAAGTATTATTGAATCATGCTTTATAGTCTATATCCAATAGACACTCAAAAGTATTATTGAATCATGCTTTATAGTCTATATCTAGTAGACACTCAAAAGTATTATTGAATCATGCTTTATAGTCTATATCCAATAGACACTTAAAAGTATTATTGAATCATGCTTTATAGTCTATATCCAATAGACACTCAAAAGTATTATTGAATCATGCTTTATAGTCTATATCTAGTAGACACTCAAAAGTATTATTGAATCATGCTTTATAGTCTATATCCAATAGACACTCAAAAGTATTATTGAATCATGCTTTATAGTCTATATCTAGTAAACACATAAAAGTATTATTGAATCATGCTTTAATGTCTATATGTAGTAGACACTCCAAAGTATTATTGAATCATGCTTTATAGTCTATATCTAGTAGACACTTAAAAGTATTATTGAATCATGCTTTATAGTCTATATCTAGTAGACACTTAAAAGTATTATTGAATCATGCTTTATAGTCTATATCCAATAGACACTTAAAAGTATTATTGAATCATGCTTTATAGTCTATATCTAGTAGACACTCAAAAGTATTATTGAATCATGCTTTATAGTCTATATCCAATAGACACTTAAAGTATTATTGAATCATGCTTTATAGTCTATATCTTATAGACACTCAAAAGTATTATTGAATCATGCTTTATAGTCTATATCCAATAGACACTTAAAGTATTATTGAATCATGCTTTATAGTCTATATCTAGTAGACACTCAAAAGTATTATTGAGTTATGCCTTATATTCTATATCCAATAGACACTTAAAAGTATTATTGAATCATGCTTTATAGTCTATATCTAGTAGACACTCAAAAGTATTATTGAATCATGCTTTATAGTCTATATCCAATAGACACTCAAAAGTATTATTGAATCATGCTTTATAGTCTATATCCAATAGACACTCAAAAGTATTATTGAATCATGCTTTATAGTCTATATCCAATAGACACTCAAAAGTATTATTGAATCATGCTTTATAGTCTATATCTAGTAGACACTCAAAAGTATTATTGAATCATGCTTTATAGTCTATATCCAATAGACACCTAAAAGTATTATTGAATCATGCTTTATAGTCTATATCTAGTAGACACTCAAAAGTATTATTGAATCATGCTTTATAGTCTATATCTAGTAGACACTCAAAAGTATTATTGAATCATGCTTTATAGTCTATATCTAGTAGACACTCAAAAGTATTATTGAATCATGCTTTATAGTCTATATCCAATAGACACTCAAAAGTATTATTGAATCATGCTTTATAGTCTATATCTAGTAGACACTCAAAAGTATTATTGAATCATGCTTTATAGTCTATATCTAGTAGACACTCAAAAGTATTATTGAATCATGCTTTATAGTCTATATCTAGTAGACACTCAAAAGTATTATTGAATCATGCTTTATAGTCTATATCTAGTAGACACTCAAAAGTATTATTGAATCATGCTTTATAGTCTATATCCAATAGACACTTAAAGTATTATTGAATCATGCTTTATAGTCTATATCTAGTAGACACTCAAAAGTATTATTGAATCATGCTTTATAGTCTATATCTAGTAGACACTTAAAAGTATTATTGAATCATGCTTTATAGTCTATATCTAGTAGACACTCAAAAGTATTATTGAATCATGCTTTATAGTCTATATCTAGTAGACACTCAAAAGTATTATTGAATCATGCTTTATAGTCTATATCTAGTAGACACTCAAAAGTATTATTGAATCATGCTTTATAGTCTATATCCAATAGACACCTAAAAGTATTATTGAATCATGCTTTATAGTCTATATCTAGTAGACACTCAAAAGTATTATTGAATCATGCTTTATAGTCTATATCTAGTAGACACTCAAAAGTATTATTGAATCATGCTTTATAGTCTATATCTAGTAGACACTCAAAAGTATTATTGAATCATGTTTTATAGCCTATATCCAATAGACACTTAAAGTATTATTGAATCATGCTTTATAGTCTATATCTAGTAGACACTCAAAAGTATTATTGAATCATGCTTTATAGTCTATATCCAATAGACGCTTAAAAGTATTATTGAATCATGCTTTATAGTCTATTTCTAGTAGACACTCAAAAGTATTATTGAATCATGCTTTATAGTCTATATCTAGTAGACACTTAAAAGTATTATTGAATCATGCTTTATAGTCTATTTCTAGTACACACTCAAAAGTATTATTGAATCATGCTTTATAGTCTATATCCAATAGACACTTAAAAGTATTATTGAATCATGCTTTATAGTCTATATCAAATAGACACTCAAAAGTATTATTGAATCATGCTTTATAGTCTATATCAAATAGACACTCAAAAGTATTATTGAATCATGCTTTATAGTCTATATCAAGTAGACACTTAAAAGTATTATTGAATCATGCTTTATAGTCTATATCAAATAGACACTCAAAAGTATTATTGAATCATGCTTTATAGTCTATATCTAGTAGACACTTAAAAGTATTATTGAATCATGCTTTATAGTCTATATCTAGTAGACACTTAAAAGTATTATTGAATCATGCTTTATAGTCTATATCTAGTAGACACTTAAAAGTATTATTGAATCATGCTTTATAGTCTATATCTAGTAGACACTTAAAAGTATTATTGAATCATCCTTTATAGTCTATATCTAGTAGACACTTAAAAGTATTATTGAATCATGCTTTATAGTCTATATCTAGTAGACACTTAAAAGTATTATTGAATCATGCTTTATAGTCTATATCCAATAGACACTTAAAGTATTATTGAATCATGCTTTATAGTCTATGTCCAATAGACACTCCAAAGTATTATTGAATCATGCTTTATAGTCTATATCCAATAGACACTCAAAAGTATTATTGAATCATGCTTTATAGTCTATATCCAATAGACACTTAAAAGTATTATTGAACCATGCTTTATAGTCTATATCTAGTAGAGACTTAAAAAGTATTATTGAATCATGCTTTATAGTCTATATCCAATAGACACTTAAAGTATTATTGAATCATGCTTTATAGTCTATATCTAGTAGACACTCAAAAGTATTATTGAATCATGCTTTATAGTCTATATCCAATAGACACTCAAAAGTATTATTGAATCATGCTTTATAGTCTATATCTAGTAGACACTCAAAAGTATTATTGAATCATGCTTTATAGTCTATATCTAGTAGACACTTAAAAAGTATTATTGAATCATGCTTTATAATCTATATCTAGTAGACACTCAAAAGTATTATTGAATCATGCTTTATAGTCTATATCCAATAGACACTCCAAAGTATTATTGAATCATGCTTTATAGTCTATATCCAATAGACACTTAAAAGTATTATTGAATCATGCTTTATAGTCTATTTCTAGTAGACACTCAAAAGTATTATTGAATCATGCTTTATAGTCTATATCCAATAGACACTTAAAGTATTATTGAATCATGCTTTATAGTCTATATCTAGTAGACACTCAAAAGTATTATTGAATCATGCTTTATAGTCTATATCTAGTAGACACTCAAAAGTATTATTAAATCATGCTTTATAGTCTAGATCCAATAGACACTTAAAAAGTATTATTGAATCATGCTTTATAGTCTATATCTAGTAGACTCTCAAAAGTATTATTGAATCATGCTTTATAGTCTATTTCTATTAGACACTCAAAAGTATTATTGAATCATGCTTTATAGTCTATATCCAATAGACACTTAAAGTATTATTGAATCATGCTTTATAGTCTATATCTAGTAGACACTCAAAAGTATTATTGAATCATGCTTTATAGTCTTTATCTAGTAGACACTCAAAAGTATTATTGAATCATGCTTTATAGTCTATATCTAGTAGGGACTCAAAAGTATTATTGAATCATGCTTTATAGTCTATATCCAATAGACACTTAAATGTATTATTGAATCATGATTTATAGTCTATATCTAGTAGACACTTAAAAGTATTATTGAATCATGCTTTTTAATCTATATCTAGTAGACACTTAAAAGTATTATTGAATCATGCTTTATAATCTATATCCAATAGACACTCAAAAGTATTATTGAATCATGCTTTATAGTCTATATCTAGTAGACACTTAAAAAGTATTATTGAATCATATTTTATAGTCTATATCCAATAGACACTTAAAAGTATTATTGAATCATGCTTTATAGTCTATTTCTAGTAGACACTCAAAAGTATTATTGAATCATGCTTTATAGTCTATATCTAGTAGACACTCAAAAGTATTATTGAATCATGCTTTATAGTCTATATCCAATAGACACTTAAAAAGTATTATTGAATCATGTTTATAGTCTATATCCAATAGACACTCAAAAGTATTATTGAATCATGCTTTATAGTCTATATCTAGTAGACACTTAAAAAGTATTATTGAATCATGATTTATAGTCTATATCTAGTAGACACTCAAAAGTATTATTGAATCATGCTTTATAGTCTATATCCAATAGACTCTAAAAAGTATTATTGAATCATGCTTTATAGTCTATATCTAGTAGACAAAAAAAAGTATTAGGAGAAATAGTAAACATCTTAATGAGCATGATGTCTAATACTGGTTGCAATGAATGAAATGATATCTGGACTGGTCACAACATTTATAAAATTCAGAATTCTTTTTTTTGTAATATGTTTTTTTATGGTTGGAAAAATGTCTTATGTTGGCATATGGGTTGGATATGCAGTCAACAGCATGGGGATTTGTGATGGCTGGATATTGCATGGATATGCAGTCAACAGCTTGGGGATTTGTGATGGCTGGATATTACATGGATATGCAGTAAGAAGCATGGGGATTTGTGATGGCTGGATATTACATGGATATGCAGTAAGAAGCATGGGGATTTGTGAAGGCTGGATATTACATGGATATGCAGTAAGAAGCATGGGGATTTGTGATGACTGCCTACATGCAGTCAAAGCATGGGGATTTGTGTTGGTTGGCTATTGCATGGATATCCAGTCAAAAGCATGGGGATTTGTGATGGCTGGCTATTGCATGGATATGCAGTCAAAAGCACAGGGATTTGTGATGGCTGGCTATTGCAGTTGTACTAGTTTTCCAAAATATAGATCTCTGTATGCAGAGCTCAGCAAAGGTCAGCCTGTTGATCGCACGTTTCACAATTGGTTAAAAAAATAAAATCTGGTAAATGAAGAACCATTTGGTGAATGTTTTTGGTTAAAAAAATGAGCTTGCTGCATCACTTCTCTGCTGATTTGCCTATTTTCAGGTGGGAAGCTATAGGTGCTCATATTAAATGATACCCTCATTGATTATGTCCCATTAGCACTTTAGGTGACACATGGAAAGTAACAGATGTTATTTTGTCTTCAGGGTAAAAAATCATCCAAAAATGAAGTTACATTTGGTTTTGTAAATAAATATTAATAATAAAAGTGTATGTAACACAAATTTAATATGAAAATATTTAAACCTGGGATATTTTTGTTCTCAAATTAGTGGAAAGCAAGATATCAGATACTTTTCTAGTGGTGTCAATGGCAGTAGTGCATCAGCAGTTAAGATTTTGGCTGAAGTTTCTCATTTGCATATATTTCTTAAACCCCATGATGGATAATCATTATACATGGCATGAATCATTATGTAGCTAAAACAATTCATTCTTTGAACACTCACTGGCTCGTTTGACCTTGGGGTCAATGTCGCAGTACTAGAAAATTTGCATTAAGGTTTTGGTTCAAGTTTTTAGCTAATGGGATGGCCTGTCATCTATTGTCCATTGCCCATCTGTTTGTTAGCCTAAGTTTCCTATTGCTATTCCTCCTAGATTGCTCGGAGGATTAGCACAAAACTTTATACTAACATTCATCACAAGGTCTAGTTGGTCCTAAATGAAAATAGTGCCAATCTGATAGTATGGTCACCATGACATCCATCTTGAAACTCTTGTTACTGTTGCTTCTCCTGAATGGAAAGTCATATCAATATGGGGTTTTCTTATGATGTCTAGTTGGTCCTAAATTAAAATGGTGCTAATCTTGCCTCTAATATGGCTACCATGGCAGCCATCTTTAAAATCTTGTTATCACTACTCCTGAATGCATGGTCATATTGACATGGAATTTTTGCCAAAGACTTTTAATGATATCCAGTTGGTCCTAATGAAAATGGTGCCAACCTTACATCCAATATGGCCATTATGAAAATCTTTAAAATCTTGTTATTACTATTCCTCCTGAATGGATGGTCATTATAACTGACATGGAATTTTCAACAAAAAACTTCTAATGCTTAGTTTGTCCTAAATGATAGTGGTACTGATCTTACATCCAATATGGCCACCACAGTAGCCAGTTTGAAAATCTTCTTATAGCTCTAGAATAACAAAGATGGTTTCAGCACTCAAAAGTGTAAAAGTAGAAATGGCCTTATCTTGGATTACTTGAAATTCTTCTCAGCCATTTGAGCATCAGTCCTTTTGAGGGACTGTTGCTTCATTTGCTTATATTTCCAAAACCTCTCGATGGATTCTGCTCTTATTTTAGATGAACCATTAAGAAGTAAAAGCAATTAATTCTGTGAAGTGCTTGTTTACCTCTTCTAACCTTGAGGGTCAAAGTCATGATAATAGAAAATTTGCATTTAGGTTTTGGTTAAAGTTTTTTATTTGCTTAATGTTTCTAAATCTCTTGACGGATTCTGTTCATGTCTGGGATGATTTATCATACAGTTAGACTATTCATTTTGCAACATATTCACTCAATTATTTTACATTTGGGTCAGGGTCACATGTTTTAAAGCATTGCCGTGACTGTGGACTCAGAATGCAGGACCTTCACGTCCTTATACAACTTTATTTCCTTGTGTAATTCCAAATAATTTTTTTCGGGGGTGGGGAAAGGGCTGGGAATTTCGAAATTATGTTTTGATTTTCGAAATTATGGACAAAATTTATATGAAACACAAGTTTAATTTGCAATTGATATTTAGATCCAGTTGCAACTACTAGAATATATTTTTTACTTTAAAGTTCTTTTACAGTAGTGTAGAAATGACTAATGGTATTTGGTCTTAATCCAAGTTATTTTTTGACAGAACAATTGACCCATTGTTGTAATAAAATACTTTAAAAGAATTATCTTAAATAAAACAGTGCATAAGACATTTAGAAGAAACATCTGTTCAAAAGGTTTTCAATGGATTTGTTTGTGGCATAAAAAGGCTAAGTGGAAAAAACAACATTTTGTTGAAATCAGTAGTAATTATTCGTCAATCACAGGCCCAACCCTGCTCAGTTCATATTTAATATTTGAATTAACGTTTAGAGATGACTCTGAATTCACGTATAAAATATCTACAGACATGAAATAGGGAGCAGAGATCAAAGTCACTTCCAAATAACCCTAACTAGGGCTCAAATCAGTTGTTGTGGTTGATAAGGGAAATGCTTGTACTACAGGGGTTGCCAGACAATCCAAACTTCATTTGAACTCAAACCGATGACTGCTGGCTTCTGAGCTCAAACCTCTAAAACACTCAGCTATTGGTGGTTACATGTAATAGTGCCAAATTTGGTCTACTGTTTATAAGACTGTAGAGTGTGTGCATTTTATTCTTTTTAGCTATACTGGTTGTCAAAGTTTGTGCATTTGATTATTTTTAGCTATACTTGTTGTCAAAGTTTGTGCATTTTATTCTTTTTAGCTATACTGGTTGTCAGAGTTTGTTCATTTTATTCTTGTTAGCTATACTGTTTGTCAGAGTTTGCTCATTTTATTCTTTTTAGCTATACTGGTTGTTAGAGGAAGACTTCTGAGAGGTCAAGTAAACCTATGGTATGACCCAAAATTGTTGTAATGCATCAATCACTGAATCCTGAGGATGTTGTTCAAGCCCTAGCTCAAAATGGCAAGGGTATAAACACTGCTGATGGATTTGGTGAACTCAAATGGCAAGGGTATAAACACTGCTGAGGGATTTGGTGAACTCAAATGGCAAGGGTATAAACACTGCTGAGGGATTTGGTGAACTCAAATGGCAAGGGTATAAACACTGCTGAGGGATTTGGTGAACTCAGATGGCAAGGGTATAAACACTGCTGAGGGATTTGGTGAACTCAGATGGCAAGGGTATAAACACTGCTGAGGGATTTGGTGAACTCAAATGGCAAGGGTATAAACACTGCTGAGGGATTTGGTGAACTCAAATGGCAAGGGTATAAACACTGCTGAGGGATTTGGTGAACTCAGATGGCAAGGGTATAAACACTGCTGAGGGATTTGGTGAACTCAGATGGCAAGGGTATAAACACTGCTGAGGGATTTGGTGAACTCAGATGACAAGGGTATAAACACTGCTGAGGGATTTGGTGAACTCAGATGACAAGGGTATAAACACTGCTGAGGGATTTGGTGAACTCAGATGGCAAGGGTATAAACACTGCTGAGGGATTTGGTGAACATTGATATAAAAAACCACGTAAGATCACTACTCTTACATATAAATAAAAAATATGTTAAAATTTTGTATATATAAAAATTTAAAGCTTCCGTGTAAGGTGCTGATCTGGTACATTGGCATTGCTTAATCCTTTATGGGGTGGTGACACTTCTGATCAGCTGATTAAAATGAATGAGCATCTTGTAATAGAGACATCTTCTCATATATTGAGAAATAACCACTTTAGCCAGTTGTTAAGTATGATACCTGTTGTCTGTGAGGCATAAAACAACTACCAAATATTTGGCAAGTAATTACATAAAATTATTCTAGGCCAAGATTCTGAACTGTATTTTAATTTATATAAAAATGAAAATACTCACTGGTTATTGTGGAACAGATGAATTAAAAAGCACCCTTTGCATGTATTGTGATATCTATTACTCAGAATAAATAAGATGTATTAGGGCAGGAGAGCATGTCTTATTTCTCTACTCAGAAAATTTCTGTCTTCTGTGCAACTGGAGAACCTAATAGGATTTAATATTTTCAGTCAATACTCCATGAATGTGAGTCATTTGTTTTGGGTGTGACCCGGAAAAAGGTCAGGTACATTGACACACCAGGGCATCAGCGTTGTGTGAAATCCAATATTAATACATAGGTATGGCCACATTGATATGCATTGTTCATTGTCTGTTGTCCTCATCTGTTATTTTGGACTTGGCCTAACAGCTGAACCAGTGTTAGATAGTCCATTGTCTGTTGTCTTTATCTGTATTTTGGACTTGGCCTAACAGATGAACCAGTGTTAGATAGTCCATTGTCTGTTGTCTTTATCTATATTTTGGACTTGGCCTAACAGCTGAACCAATGTTAGTTAATCCATTGTCTGTTGTCTTTATCTGTATTTTGGACATGGCCTAACAACTGAACCAGTGTTAGCTAAATTTAACATGAGAAAAACCTTATTCTAGGGACTTTATTCATTGAAAAACTTGGTTCTCCCTCAAATTCAGAAGAAAGAAAGAAAGAAAAAAAGAAAGAAGTTTTTTCTCCAGGTCTAGAATAATTTGGCTTTGGACTGAAAAATATAAATAAATCCACTTAAGTAGCTCCATTAATTTTGCTGTTTTGATACAAGGAGATTCAGCAAATTTTTAAAAAACAACTTTATAGTTTATCACACTCTGACACGCTAGTAGCCATATTAACGAAGCTACAGTACTGACAACTTCCTACATCAGGTGATTATGCATTGATCAAATTGACATCAGATCAAAGACAAGCACAGCTTCTTCAGTTGGGTTTTATGAGTATCTCTCGCACTTCATCCCTGTTTAATGATCATTTAACATGCGTTAAAGAAATGTCAGAGGCATTGAAAAAAACATTTGCCTTATTTTAATGACTGAAATCATTTCATTTTGCTGTAAAATAGGTGAACTTCAGCAAATAATGCATTTTTGGTTATATGGTTCAAAGTAACATTGAATTATGGTCAGAATATTTCTAGGATGGCCTGAAAATACTTTTTAATTCTTTTACTTGCATTGGTGAAGATATGCAGTTAGTTTTTATTTTATATAGAATTATGGATAGCTATAAGGGTTAATGTGCTTTAAATACACCAAACATATGAGAAGTCAAATCACACATAGATGCATATATTACCAGTCATTTTAATAATTCAATTTTTATTCAAGCAAATGTCATTAGTAGTATTTGCTTAGACATGAATTACAATCTGTATTGTATAGACATAAATTACAATCTGTTTGTATAGACACGAATTACAATCTGTATTTGTATAGACATAAATTGCAATCTGTATTTGTATAGACATAAATTACAATCTGTATTCGTATAGACATTAATTACACTCTGTTTGTATAAACATGAATTACAATCTGTATTTGTATAGACATGAATTACAATCTGTATAGACATGAATTACAATCTGTCTGTATAGACATTAATTACAATCTGTATTTGTATAGACATAAATTACAATCTGTATAGACATGAATTACAATCTGCATAGCCATTAATTACAATCTGTATTTGTATAGACATAAATTACAATCTGTATATACATGAATTACAATCTGTATTTGTATAGACATGAATTATAATCTGTATTTGTATAGACATAAATTACAATCTTTATTTGTATAGACATGAATTACAATCTGTATTTGTATCGACATGAATTACAATCTGTATTTGTATCGACATAAATTACAATCTGTATTTGTAGAGACATAAATTACAATCTGTATGTGTATAAACATAAATTACTATCTGTATTTGTATAGACATGAATTACAATCTGTATTTGTATAGACATGAATTACAATCTGTATTTGTATAGACATAAATTACAATCTGTATTTGTATAGACATAAATTACAATCTGTATTTGTATAGACATAAATTACAATCTGTATTTGTATAGACATGAATTACAATCTATTTGTATAGACATTAATTACAATCTGTCTATAGACATTAATTACAATCTGTATTTGTATAGACATGAATTACAATCTGTTTGTATAGACATGAATTACAATCTGTATTTTTATTGACATGAATTACAATCTGTGTTTGTATTGACAAATTTCAATCTGTATTTGCATAGACATGAATTACAATCTGTGTTTGTATAGACTTGAATTGCAATCTGTATTTGTATAGACATGAATTACAATCCTTATTTGTATAGACATGAATTGCAATCTGTGTTTGTATTGACATGAATTACAATCTGTATTTGTTTTGACATGAATTGCAATCTGTGTTTGTATTGACATGAATTGCAATTTGTATTTGTATTGACATGAATTACAATCTGTGTTTGTATTGACATGAATTGCAATCTGTATTTGTATAGACATGAATTACAGTTTGTATTTGTATTGACATGAATTGCAATCTATATTTGTATTAACATGAATGACAATCTGTATTTGTATTGACATGAATTACAATCTGTATTTGTATAGTCATGAATTACAATCTGTGTTTGTATTGACATGAATTACAATCTGTGTTTGTACAGACATAAATTGCAATCTGTATTTGCATAAACATGAATTACAATCTGTGTTTGTATAGACTTGAATTGCAATCTGTATTTGTATAGATATGAATTACAATCATTATTTGTATAGACAAGAATTGCAATCTGTGTTTGTATTGACATGAATTACAATCTGTATTTGTATTGACATGAATTACAATTTGTATTTGTATTGACATGAATTACAATCTGTATTTATGTAGACATGAATTACAATTTGTATTTGTATTGACATGAATTACAATTTGTATTTGTATTGACATGAATTGCAATCTGTATTTGCATTGACAAGAATTACAATTTGTATTTGTATTGACATGAATTGCAATCTGTATTTGTATAGAGATGAATTACAATCTGTATTTGTATTGACATGAGTTACAATTTGTATTTGTATAGACATAAATTACAATTTGTATTTGTATAGACATGAATTACGATCTGTATTTGTATTGACATGAATTACAATTTGTATATGTACAGACATGAATTACAATCTGTGTTTGTATTGACATAAATTACAATCTGTATTTGTATAGACATGAATTACAATCTGTATTTGTATAGACATGAATTACAATCTGTATTTGTATAGACATGAATTACAATCTGTGTTTGTATTGACATGAATTACAATCTGTATTTGTATTGTCAATAATTACAGTTTGTATTTGTACAGACATGAATTACAATCTGTATTTGTATGGACATGAATTACGATCTGTATTTGTATTGTTATGTATGATGTTTATATAATATTATAAATATTTTAGGAAATTATAAATGTTTCTTCACTTTGATGTTTGCTTGGATCTTAATGTTTATCAG
This sequence comes from Margaritifera margaritifera, assembly GCA_029931535.1. NCBI lineage: Eukaryota > Metazoa > Mollusca > Bivalvia > Unionida > Margaritiferidae > Margaritifera > Margaritifera margaritifera. Next base: position 204,750 of record JAQPZY010000571.1, read on the forward strand.
GAAAAACATGTTTAACTAGTGTCCTTGAATTAGGTTGTTTTGATCAATATGTTTTCTCAATTTGAAGGTCAAGGTTGATCTTTGTTTACAAGTAAAATTCCATTAAGATGACACACATTCTAGAACATTCTGTCATGTGACCAATCTTTATATATGCCATGTTTGGTGGACATTTATTCAGTTTTGACGTTACCATCAGTCTTGTAAAGAGCTATTACAGTTGTGAAAATTCATTCCAAATTCTAAGAGAGGAATTATTTTAAATATTCATTGGATTATAACAGTGCTCATAAACTTTTGGATTTTGGAATTTTAATTGATGATTTTGGAATTTATGTGAACTTATTCAGAGATTTTGGAATACTTCATTTTGACATCAGCACATCAAGATTACTAGTACATCAGGACTTTGGAGACCATTAGCACATCATAACATTCAATGACACAGCCGTGAATTCGGAACATTCTATATTTAGGACTTGTGATTAGAACAATCATTCTTATTGGATTATTAGGATTTCAAAACACATTACTGTAAGTGACTTTTTGATTTTTCATTTTAATTATCTAGTAATAAATTGCTTGTTGATTTTTACTTGATTTGTTGGTTTCACTTTCTTTCTGTTACATTTTTCTTAGACCATAGAGTCGTAACAGTATTGACATGAATTACAATCTGTATTTGTATTGTTATGACTCTATGGCCTAAAGATATGTAACAGAAAGAAAGTGAAACCAACAATGTAAGTAAAATCAACAAGCAATTTATTTCTGGACAATTAAAGTGAAACTTTAAAAGACACTTATAATAATGTGAATTAAAATCCAAATAATCCCTAGTGTCCTAATCACAAATCCCAAAATATATACTGTTCCAAATGAATTCCAGTAGCCTTGAAGGTACTGATATTCCAGTAGTCTTGATTGTCCTGATGTGTCAGTAGTCTTGAATGTCCTGATCTACCACAATGATGTAATCCAGAATGTCTTTGAATGATTTTTAAAAAATCCTAAAGTCATGTATTAATCCCAAAAAATCCTAAAGTCTGTGAGCACTTTAGTATTTCCAACGAATATTTTAAATAAATAATTCCTCTCTAAATTTGGTCTGATTGTCACAACACAACTATAAACAAATGATTATTAAACCAAATTCCTTAAAGACTGATAGTTAGCATAGGAATGAAATACTGCTTACCAAACTTCCTATATATAAACACAGGTCACCTGACAGAATTTTCTAGAAAATTATATGGTGTACCTGACAGATATCAGCAATTCTAGTGGAAAAACCAGTATAATTGTAAACAAAAGCAACCCTGACCTCAAATTCTAAGTAAACAGCTTGTTTACATCCTATAAAAAAGGACAAAGTTAAATATGTGGGACAAAAGTTAAATATGTAAACATTATTCGTAACAGTATTGACATGAATTACAATCTGTGTTTGTATAGATATGAATTACAATCTGTATTTGTATAGACATGAATTACAGTCTGTATTTGTATAGACATAAATTACAATCTGTATTTGTTTAGACAAATTACAATCTGTATTTGTATAGACATGGATTGCAATCTGTATTTGTATAGACATGAATTGCAATCTGTATTTGTATTGACATGGATTGCAGTCTATTTGTATAGACATGAATTGCAATCTGTATTTGTATTGACATGGATTGCAATCTGTATTTGTATAGATATAAATTACAATCTGTATTTGTGTAGACATAAATTACAATCTGTATTTGTACAGACATGAATTACAATCCATATTTGTATAGACATGAATTATAATCTGAATTTGTAGAGACATGAATTACAATCTATATTTGTACAGACATGAGTTATATAATTTGTATTTGTATAGACATAAATTACAATCTGTATTTGTGCTGACATAAATTACATGTATTTGGTTGTACCATTAAATAGGATTCAGCATTGCAACTTTTCTCAACTTGTTTGGTCATAAATACAGCATGGTTACCATTCTCTCTTATGCATGACATAAGACTGTCTATAAATATATGAGAAAGACCTTTCAGAATGTAATTTTATCCATTTCATTACTTTTCTTCTGTTATTTCTTGAAGATACTTGCTAAATGTGCAGTTCTGGCATTGCTATTTTACATGAATATTTTATAGCATATACATAGAATGCATTAGACATGTATAAAAAACAACTTCAGTCTCGTAACCAGTCAACTTATTAGGTATATAGAAGATATTTTCTTTTCTATGTTAATGCTGGATATATTTCATTGTGTGGTACCAAAAAGGGATATTTTAACGAGTGGCAAAGGTTTTTGGTACAACAAAATTAAATATATCAAATAATTACACCGGGAAAACAACATTGTCTCTTTATTATATACCAAACTTGCTCCTGAATCAAATATTTACACCGGGAAAACAACATTGTCTCTTTATTATATACCAAACTTGCTCCTGAATCAAAGCTTATAAGATTTAACTCACTCTTTCACCTCCCACTTCAGTAGTTCACTTCCCACTTCAGTAGTTCACCTCCCACTTCAGTAGTTCACCTCAATTTCAATCATATTTATAGGTTGATCATACCTACATAATATCAGTAATTGAAGAGAATGGTACATTTAGGAGGACCTAATCTATTGCAATCAAGTACATTTTTTACATTTTCTAAGCTATTTTACCCTATCCAACCAAAAAGAAATTCCGATTGAGCAATGCAGCACACTAGATTTTTAACATTGTTGACACTGTAGTACAGGGGACATAACTTCATAGAGAAGCAAATGATGACAGGTCATATATATTCGGCAAAAATGAATTTTCATGCCTGAAAAGCAATGCAGTTTCCATTTATTGCTCAAACTTGCAAAATGCTTATTTTTCTTGCAGCAACTTCTTTATGTTCCGAGAATCAAAGGTCACATGGCATGACTTTAAATCTTATATTTTCACATGTGAAAATATAAAGATATATTTTACACGTGAAAATATTAATGACACAAATATGAAAAATGTTTCACCAATAATTTTTTCTATTTAAACTTAATTAAGTATATCATAAATACTACTATTGAATCGTTCACCCACAAAAACGTGTAGACAGCTAAAATATGCACAGATGCATGATCAAACAATTTGGTGGCATAGTTACATAAAATATATAATATACAAGAAACTTTATTTAATGTGTGGGTTGCATACAAATGCTAGCTGTAGACTAATTATATTACTGATGCAACATAAAATGATTACAACATATTAAAATGGGCAGATACTCAGTCAATATTAAAATAAAACAATACAGGTCAGGTACCATCAAATGCCAATTGTAACATTAGCTTGGAAGACAAATAACGATAAATACAACATGCAGATATACATATTTGTTAAAAATCTTTTTTTTTTTTAAATTAATAAAACACATGCTCATATATATGTTACGGTTGATATCTTTAATTTTGTGACCAAAGACTGCATTATGTGAAGTGGAGGAGACATTGGGGACAAAAAGTATCTTCATCTGTCCGCTTTTTCATTGGGAATTCTAAAACTCTCCTTTATGGACAGTGTTCTTTGGATATAGATGTACTTTAAGAGTAGTTCTGCTGAATTCCAGGTCTTGGTAGTTTGTCATTCCAGGAAAGCAATATTGTACTATGTTTCACCATTGGTCTAATTAATTTCTTGCCACCCGCTAGGGGCAGGCACGAGACATCAGGCAGAAATTTACTTGTGAGTGGAGGCATGCAGAAATCAATGTTGTCAACTGGGTTGTGAACAGGAGATTTATGTGGCTTTAATTGCACTACAAATGATAATAGTGTGTAGAGAGACATAATTTAAGCCACACATTCCCCACCATCACTACAACCAATCTTGTTGCTGATGTCTGCTGCTTGATGATGGTGGTGTGCCAACTCTGATAAAGTCATACATGGACTAAGGAATGACACCAGTTGAATGAAAACTATTGAACTTCCTAAATCACATTCTTTTGGTATGGCATGTTTTGTAGGGAGTTTACTAAGAAACACATTTTCGAAACAGATCCAGAAATCCATGCATTGATTTCTTGATGCAGTGTGATTTATCATTTCTGCCAGCAGAATTTAGGAACTTGGTACATTGCTGGAATAAATTGTTTTGATCAATGCTTATGAGAATGGATTGAAGGCTATCTTCTGGCAGCATGCTGTCTTGATCTTTGCCATGGTTTTATCTGTGTCCAGGCACTGTACTTACATTCTTATATTGATTGATACCGTATGCAGGGACAAGAAGCATTAACATGATCAGAAATTGTGTCACAGAAACTAAGTGTTTTAATTTCTTGAAGTTAATTCACTGACAGATTTTTGTCAATGGAGAGAAAAATTACTGGGATAAACTGACAGATTTGTGTCAATGGAGAGAAAAATTACTGGGATAAACTGAACTTAATTTAGCACGGACTGCTATGAGCTAGCATTTAGCTGCCCTGAAAAAGTTGTCTTATTTGTGGATATATGATACCTGACATTATTGAACTGGGATAATTTTTTATTATTATACTGATGGTATTGTAAAGATTTGTGAATGTTTAGTGTTTTTGAGCTTTTTTAAAAATGATAATTAACATATTTGTGCATTAAGAAATTGATACAAGAATTCTGCATTTTCATTGGACACCTTGATAACTGGAAGTTTAGCAGTTTGAAAAACAAATGTATTTATTGGAGAAAAATATACTGATGAAGGGTGACAATTAGTGTTGGGTGTACAGTTCTCTCGAGGAAAGTTTGCATTTGACTTTCTGATGCCTGACTGTTTTGTCAAGAAAGTTTGCATTTGGCTTTCTGATGCCTGACTGTTTTGTCAAGAAAAGTTTGCATTTGGCTTTCTGATGCCTGACTGTTTTGTCAAGAAAGTTTGCATTTGGCTTTCTGATGCCTGACTGTTTTGTCAAGGAAAGTTTGCATTTGGCTTTCTGATGCCTGACTGTTTTGTCAAGGAAAGTTTGCATTTGGCTTTCTGATGACTGACTGTTTTGTCAAGGAAAGTTTGCATTTGGCTTTCTGATGCCTGACTGTTTTGTCAAGGAACTCTAGCATACTTTTGAGAAAGAGATTTTAAACAAACTTTAAGCAATAAGGAACATTGTGAACATTTAAACTGTAGAAGACCTTTGAATGTATCTTGTCTCTTTAAGCAATAAGGAACATTGTGAACATTTAAACTGTAGAAGACCTTTGGATGTATCTTGTCCCTTTAAGCAATAAGGAACATTGTGAACATTTAAACTGTAGAAGACCTTTGGATGTATCTTGTCCCTTTAAGCAATAAGGAACATTGTGAACATTTAAACTGTAGAAGACCTTTGGATGTATCTTGTCTTTTTAAGCAATAAGGAACATTGTGAACATTTAAACTGTAGAAGACCTTTGGATGTATCTTGTCCATCTACAAGTATATTTGGATCGAGGTATGTATGACAAAAAGTGTTATCCAGAATCATTGATATCAGAATAATAAAAAAAAAATTAATATTTACTTTGATTTTTACGGTTATGAAAATAAAAAAAGAATCAGATTGGTTGGATAGCTTCATCATGAATAATCGTGTCAACAGGGATCAAATTTGGGTGAACAGGAACGTTCTTTTCTTTAACCCTCATTGCAAACATTATACAAAAGTTGAAATATAACTGGAATTCAGATAAGTCTCATGATGACCATTGGTTACTCTGTTGTTGTTTTCAGTTGAACATGAAAAATAATCCAAACTATGCATTCTCAATCATATGGCTGCAATGCCACTTGACTTGGGTTAGGGACTTTTCCCTTGTGTTCTGGCAAATGATTTTTGCAGGTGTACAGCAAAGTAATGTGATCCTTTATAGCATTATTATTATTATTATTTTAAAAAAAAAAATATTATTATTATGACAGCTTGAACAGTATTTTGCCTAGTTTGTGGCATACTTTGATACTTTGCAAAACCTAAAAAAAGCTTGATCACTGATTGAACTAACAGCAGAACTGTCACCTCTATGTGCTTTACACCATTCTGAAACCCACCAAGTGGCTTGCTACTTGCTGTATCCAATGGACACTTAATTGGCTTAAAGGGAAGTACATGTTAGATCCATTTCAATGTTGTGTCAGTTAGATGGGCATTTTGTTATGGACCTGGCAGACATTTTCAGAGCTTGACACTTCCTGTAGCTCATCAGAATCAGACATTGCCAAAGCAGGTACATGTAGTTAAAAAATTATAACCTGTATTAGATTGAACCTTTTTATAAAGGACAATGGCCCAGTAAAGACACTTCCAGTAATCCTCTGAATATCCTAATACAGGTAATCCTGACTTGAAGACCACTGTTTTGGAAGACCATCATGGCCATAAACAACATTTGTTTCTACACAAATCAACAGTTATGTAATGTGGTGACCTCTAATGAGAAACAACCAGTGTTGAGAGGAAGAGACCACATGTATTTGGGTTTTAATGAGAAACAACCAGTGTTGAGAGGAAGAGACCACTTGTATTTTGGCTAAAATGAGAAACAACCAGTGTTGAGAGGAAGAGACCACTTGTATTTTGGCTAAAATGAGAAACAAAAAGTGTTGAGAGGAAGAGACCACTTGTATTTCGGCTAAAATGAGAAACAAAAAGTGTTGAGAGTAAGAGACCACTTGTATTTTGGCTAAAATGCTGGTCTCTTACTATTTGATTTTTCTTTCTATTCTTTCTATCATGGCTGCCCATCTTCCATCTACTAAAGACACTTTAAGTTTATTAACTCCTCTGTACAAAGGACAGGAGAGCTACGCTGTGACTATGGTATCGCCAGCATTGGCATCTGCAAATGTAGACAGCAGGTTAAAGTTTGTGTTTAAGGTTTTGTTTATTGCTTTTTGGAAGGAACTATGCATTTGAATTTCATTTCTGTGTGTTAACTAACATGCCTGACCTTATTCATTACTTTTTTTTAACTCAGTTTGACTGATTTTAAGCTTGTCTGTATGAAGTACAGTAGAACTTGTGCTATGACCCTGGTGTCAGTGGCATTGGCATCAGTGTTTGTGTCAGTGTTTTGGCAGTGTTTGTGTCAGTGTTTGTGTCAGTGTTTTGGCAGATGTAGGTTTTTATTAAGACTCGCATGAATGATCTATACATTTAAATTTCACTACTCAAGAAGAATGGAAGGTCATATTGGCATCAGGTTTTCACTAAAAGAGTTGTAATGGTCTCTAGTAGGTTTTCAATAAAAATGGTGCCAATCACATCTAATATGCTTGCCGCAGCGGCTAATTTGAAAAACTTGTTTTCATTCAAGAATATCAGAGAAGGTTTCAACACTCAGCAGTTTGAACAAAGAAATGGTCTCATCTTGGATGCCTGGAAATTGTTTTCAGCCAGTAGGGCATCAGTCCATCTCAGGGTCTCAAGTATGGTGTCTTTTTGTCAAATTAAGGGAAAAATATTGAGGTTAAAGTTTGCATTTAAGGTTTGTTACTGGTAGACAACAGTTTAAAGTTTATGATTTGGGTTTATGTCTGTGCAGGTACTGAACATTTCAATTTCACTTCCATGTACAATATATAAACCTTTTCCTGCCCTTTTTTGTTATTTTTTAATGCAATTTTTAAAAAAATGCTATTTTTGTTTTTTTTAATGCAATTTTTGCTTTTTTTGTGTCACATTTTAGGTTGAGATTAAAGTTTTGCTTTATGTTTGCTCTGTCAGGTCAGAATTTTACAATCTTCTTTCTTGTTGCCTTAAAGCAAACTTTCTGGACACAAGCCATTATTGTATGATCTACAATGAGTGTGAAAGGGCATTGAGTGTTAACCTCATCTGCCTACCCATCTGTCCATATGTCTCTATCACTCCTTGGTTTAGTTTTGCATTACTTTAAAGGAATTTTTCTGGCATTCTTATGTGTAAGGTCTTGTAGTTGAGTGTATGGATCCAACTTGGAGAAAACTAAACTGTAATGCCAAAAGTAGGATACCATGACCAACATTTCGCACTTCAGTAACTTATTTTGCCTTTAGCATATAGTCAGTGTATCATACAACTTTGAGTATACAGTCATGTGGCTTTGTCTATGGAGCTTTTGTATTGAGTACTGTATCATCACATCAAAAGTAGGTCACTGTGACCTACATTTCATGCATCCATGACTTTGATCGAGCTACACTTTGAGGTCGGTTTTTGGCCGTTGATGACAGAAAGTAGTTACCATTTAGTTCATGATTTTTACATAATAAATTCCATGGGGAGAAAAGAGAATGACCCCAGTTTCACTAAACATCTCAAAATGTATTCCTGAAATTGAAATGTTTGATAATTTTCTTATTGTTTGGTTAGTAACAATTATTTATTTTTTTCACAGAACATTCAGCAGACATCAGGGATTAAAATGGTCATAAACTCTTGAAATTTCCTTAAAGGAATCATGCCTTATCTCTAAGGAAATTTTGAGGATGTACTCAAATTTAAGGAATTCCTCACTTTTTTCAAATAATTAAAAAGTTTCCATGTGTTAAATTTTAAAACTAAAAAGTAATTTTGCATTCTAACAAAGATATTGATATTGTCTGAAGTATTCTAAACAAGATATTGTAAAATCTCCATTTGATGGGATATTTTGAGAAATTTAGTGAAACTGGAGCCTGTTGACTGTTAAGTAATGGTGAGTTAGGGCAGATTTGACTGCAAACCATTTTTAGTTGGGTCTGTTTCAACTTTAAAGGAAATGAAAGTACATGTAATTTGAAATATTGCTGAAATTCAGTTTGACTCATTTTCAAAATAACTTGGATCTTTTATTTGTTTGTAATCTTGACTCCCCTGATAAATCTACCATTCTAGATTGCCTCACAAAATGAAATTTCTCAGAATTCCATCACTTTTGATATTTTGTACAAAAGAGCTCGCTGTCAGATTAATTAGTTCTAAATGTCATTCCACTAGGGACTGGATTCAAATGAATTCTAAACCATTTTGGCCAGCTTGGTACTGCCTTCTTGTGTGCCTCAAAAGCCAATTTGGGCTGAGTGTACTTGCATAGGAATCAGGTGCTTGTACATGTAATGAATAGCACATGATTTATGTGAAGCTGGACACAATGTTGATGAAATTGAGTTTGCTAGATCTGTTGTGTAAGATGTTTAAGAGTACATTTTAATGTTAAGGTCATGTGTCCTCAGAAGGCACCATACGAGTCTCAAATTAAATTTTTGTTTCCTTTATAACATGTAACTTAATGTAATGTCAACAGAGGTCACCTTTTTGGGGTAAAAAAAATGTAAAAAAAATGTCCATTCTCACTGCATATAAAACAGGTACTCTGCCTTGTGATTGATTGTTATTGATAAGTTTTCTCCAGAAAGATTGTTATCTGCTTGCTTGTCTTCTTAAAGCACGTTTTGGGACTTAATGTGAGCAAATCAATATTACAGCTCCAATTGTAGCAGACAATCTTGTCATTAGAGTGTAATAGTTGTTGTGAGTGGAAATTGACAAATATCCATGTGTACATATTGATAGAGAGTTTGTACAGATCTCTGTATATAGAGGACACTATTTTTACCCTTAACTGTCCTTTACAGATAGTGTTTATTGTTCGTGGCCATAGTACCTGGCCTTTATAGACAGTTTTCACTGTACTTAGGCATAGTAACTGTCCTTTATTGACAGTTTTCACTGTACTTAGGCATAGTAACTGTCCTTTATTGACAGTTTTCACTGTACTTAGCCATATTAGCTGTCCTTTATAGACAGTTTTTATTGTACTTAGCCATAGTAACTGTCCTTTATAGACGGTTTTCACTGTACTTAGCCATAGTAACTGTCTTTTATAGATGGTTTTCACTGTACTTTGCCATAGTAACTGTTATTTATAGACAGTTTTCACTGTACTTAGCCATATTAACTGTCCTTTATAGACAGTTTTCACTGTGCTTTACCATAGTAACTGTCCTTCACTAACAGTTTTCACTGTGCTTTGCCATAGTACCTGGAGTGTAAACCTCATGGACATTATTACCTGTAGAGAAATAATAAGGTTTGGTCTGATTTGGTTTTGTTGGTTTAACACTATTTTTCAGCACATGATTGGCTATACATAGCGGCCAGTGTATTTGGTGGAGGAATAACCTGGGAAGACCCCGGGAATAACCACTGACCCACGGGAAGCTACTGGCAAGCTCTCTCACATACCCATGTTGGCCAAGCCAAGGCTTGAACCCATTCGGACAGAGGTGATCTGTAAAGGCAAGCACCTTAGATCACTCAGCCACCTGGGGCCCTGAAATATTAAGGAAATGAGGCTTGACATAAACATAAAGAGGGATATACCCCTTAGTTCCATCAGGTGATTATTGTAATCATAGGCATTTGAATGCAACACTTGGTGAGTTAAGTCAAATTGCCTTTTTATATTGTCCAGAAAAAAATGAATGAGTGTAATATTGTCAAGCAACATTCCTTAAATTTCTGCAATCAGCTTCTGAGGAAAATTGCTACCATATGTAGTCGCTTAAGTTGAGTCCAACTGCACATTGCACAGACCCAGATTTGCGTTTGCATAATGTGCCAGCAGATCTGGGTCTATGCAGTTTATTAAGAGTCACTATAACTAACAATATAGACCCTAATCTGATGGTGCATTATGTGACAGCAGATCAGGGTCTGTGTTGTTTGCAGTTGGACTCTACTTATACGCTAGTATATATGGTATTTTGTACCCTCAGTTTGATTGCTTTAGTCTTTATGGCAATCATGTTTTTAGTGTATGGACATAATGTATATCATTGTTTACAAAATGAATCAAATATTTAAGTACAAATATTCTTCTTAAAGAATTATTGGATTAACTTCAGTAAATCTTACCTCTAACACTCACTCTAATCCATAATCCACACTCTAATCCATAATCCACATACATTCCAAAATTGATCCAGAAATTATTGGGTTTTTTTTTTTTTTGTAGATTACATGTTTGGTACAGCAAGAGTGGAAGAAGTACAAGGTAAGTACTGATATGTTGTACAGATTTTGTTTGTTATGTGAATATAACATTTATATATCTACCCTCTTTGGGACCTAACTAAATATGACTGAATGAGGGAGGTTAAATTTGTACTCTTGATTGCTGTCCTTTTTCAGCCTATTTCTTCCGACATGGTATCTTGATTCCGAAGCAAATATTTTGTATGGTTGTATTTTATCCTTTAGGGTCAGTTATTCTCCTATATCGAAGCACAATAGTGCAACAGTTTTGTGTGTATTTGCATCCCAGCATGCACCATTACATTCTTCCGATTTTGTCAATTGTTTGAGTCATAATATCCTCCCGTGTTTTTGCAATGATGACATCACAGAATCAGTTCATAAAGTAAGTGGTCAGGGGAAAACAATCCAAATAAAACTTCTCTCAAATCTTCCCAGTCTGGGATGTGAGTTTTCCATGAGGAAAGAATGAACAGTCTGGGATGTGAGTTTTCCATCAGGAAAGAATGAACAGTCTGGGATGTGAGTTTTCCATCAGGAAAGAAGGAACAGTCTGGGATGTGAGTTTTCCATCAGGAAAGAATGAATTTTTTTGATCTGGGAGTTTAAAGGTTTTACAATTGTTTTTTCTCTGCCAATACTTTTAAAATGGGGTTAAAAGTTTTATTGAAATATGATCATTTGATTCTGAATCTGTATAAGCATTTATCCATCATCAAAAGTCCAGTAAAATAAACTTGTCTCAAATGCTGCTACATTGGTTCTAATGCTGTTGTATTATGTAGAAATGGCAACTTTATGCTTGTATTTTCCCCTTAGTCAAAAATCATGAATAAGAGCTTACTAATTTGAAGTAGATAACTTTCACCACTTTCACTATTGCTTGAATGCATGATCATACATGCATGAATCATAATTTCTACCTTATTTGGTGTTGAATCATAGGCTGCAAAGTTTATTGTTTGAACTGGAGATGGTTAGTGATAAGAGCAAATCAAATTTGTAATCATTTTATTGCTGACTCATCAAGATTTACATTGTTCCTCTCTTTAAAATACTGTAATCTCTTTACATTTGGAGTTTGATGAAGTGTTAAGGGGCTCTTTTATTCATTCTCTGAACCTTGGTCTGCAGGAAATTACAGAACTTAAGACCCTAGGGCAGAAATTGGAAAATGACGTAGCTCATTTAAGCCCTATATTGACTCAGGAGCAGAGCATTTGAGTGGGGTCTTCAGGGGTCATATTTGCTCAATGGAGGAAGTGAAACCTTTTTATAGGGAAATTAAAATTTTACAGCCGTGATACTTTCATCATTCATGTGTTCATTATACTTTGTGAAAATTCAATAACTAACGAGCTTTTTCATTCTGTGCTAAAAAAAATATGCACAGCTGGTCATTGTTACACTGTTGAAAAAGTTGAAAGCTCTTGTCAGCTGTTAACGAGAATGCTGTTTTTGATGATGACGATAACTGTGATGACGACAAGAATGTTGAGCATAATTGTTGCAAAATTACAACAGTTACACATCTTAAATCCAAAAATGTTATAATTTTGACATCTGCACTTAAACTCAAATCTTTGAAATCCAAAAATGTTGTAATTTTGACATCTGCACTTAAACTCAGATCTTTGAAACCCAAAATTTTTATAATTTTGTTCAATTTATTATATTTATTTACATTGAGCATTTTTTTAAACCACAAAAGGAAACATCGAGTGATGAAGAGATGCTTAATTTGCAGGGACTAATTCTCAATTTTCATCAGTTCCATATTTTTAAAGATTTAAATGAAGTTTTAAATGGAGTTGATTGGAAGAAAGTGATTTTTAAAAATAATTGATATCTTTTCACATGAGCCATAAAAGTAGTACATTTTAGGCAGGGTTGCTTCATGCTCGGCTTACATTTAGGCGGGTTTGCTTCATACTAGGCTTACATTTAGATGGGGTTGCTTCATGCTTGGCTTAAATTTAGGCAGGGTTGCTTCATACTTGGCTTACACTGAGGAAGGGTTGCTTCATACTTGGCTTACATTTAGGTGAGGTTGCTTCATACTAGGCTTACATTTAGGTGAGGTTGCTTCATACTTGGCTTACATTTAGGTGAGGTTGCTTCATACTAGGCTTACATTTAGGTGAGGTTGCTTCATACTTGATTTATATTTAGATGGGGTTGGTTCATACTTGGCTTACATTCTAATTGAGTTCATACCATAATGTATGGTATGTGGTATGCATTAATCATATTATGATAGGGTATATCATAACATCACATAATGAATTGTAATCACAAAATCAATATAACAGTCACATTTATTTTATTTTCTCTCCATACCACTCATTAAACTTTGGCAACAGCACAATTTTGAATAAATTTTAAGCAAAATGATCATTATTTTCATGTTTTAGCAAGGGAATATTGTGATCCCTCCATGTATCCATCTGTTAAAGCATCTCCTAAACTGCGAGGGGGATATTGTGATTCCTCCATGTACCATCTGTTAAAGTATCTCCTAAACTGCGAGGGGGATATTGTGATCCCTCCATGTATCCATCTGTTAAAGTATCTCCTAAACTGCGAGGGGGATATTGTGATTCCTCCATGTACCATCTGTTAATGCATCTCCTAAACTGCCAGAGGGATGTTGTGATTCCTCAATGTATCCATCTGTTAACGCATCTCATAAACTACCAGGGGGATATTGTGATTCCTTCATGTATCCATCTGTTAACACATTTCCTAAACTACCAGGGGGATATTGAGATCATGCCATGTATCCATTTGTTAATGCATCTCCTAAACCGCCAGGGGGATTTTGCGATCCCTCTATGTATCCAGCTGTTAATGCATCTCCTAAACCACCAGGGGGATATATTGTGATCCATCCATGTATCCATCTGTTAATGCATCTCCTAAACCAGCAGGGGGATATTGTGATCCCACCAAGTATCCATCTGTTAATGCATCTCCTAAACTGCTAAGGGGATATTGCAATTTCTCCATGTATCCATCTGTTAATGCATCTCCTAAACTGCTAAGGGGATATTGCAATTTCTCCATGTATCCATCTGTTAATGCATCTCCTAAGCGGCCAGGGGATATTGTGATCCCTCTATGTATCTATCTATTAATGCAATTCCGAAACTGCCAGGAGACAAGGTCACAGTCACAGAAAATGTGCGCTCAAGTTTTGGTTGGTTTTTTTTCATTTGCTTCTGTCTTCTAAACACCTTGATGGATTGACTTCATTCTTCTGATGAATCATTATGGATCTAAAACTATCCATTCTGCGAGATGCTTGCTCAACCATTTTTTACCTTGGTGTCAGTGTCACATTTTACAGCAGATGCCCTTGATCTTAGACTCGATCTACGCAGGCTGTGGCCTTCATGTAAAATATTTGATGACTTAGACTCGATCTACGCAGGCTCTGGCCTTCATGTAAAATATTTGATGATTTAGAGTTGATCTACACTGGCTGTGGCCTTCTTGTAAAATATTTGATGACTTAGACTCCATCTATGCAGGCTGTGGCCTTCATGTAAAATATTTGATGACTTAGACTTGATCTACACTGGCTGTGGCCTTCTTGTAAAATATTTGATGACTTAGACTCCATCTACGCAGGCTGTGGCCTTCTGGTAAAATATTTGATGACTTAGACTCGATCTATGCAGGCTCTGACCTTCATGTAAAATATTTGATGACTTAGACTTGATCTACACTGGCTGTGGCCTTCATGTAAAATATTTGATGACTTAGACTTGATCTACACTGGCTGTGGCCTTCATGTAAAATATTTGATGACTTAGACTTGATCTACACTGGCTATGGCCTTCTTGTAAAATATTTGATGACTTAGACTTGATCTACGCAGGCTGTGGCCTTCTTGTAAAATATTTGATGACTTAGACTTGATCTACCCAGGCTGTGGCCTTCTTGTAAAATATTTGATGACTTAGACTTGATCTACGCAGGCTGTGGCCTTCTTGTAAAATATTTGATGACGTAGACTTGATCTATGCAGGCTGTGGCCTTCTTGTAAAATATTTGATGACTTAGACTCGATCTACGCTGGCTGTGACCTTCTTGTAAAATATTTGATGAATAAGCCTAATATATGCAGTCACAGCTTTAAGACTCGTCATATTTTGTGATGGATTTTGCATTATGACCCCTGGGTCACTTTGTGGGGGTAGGGGTAAGTACTGGGCATGGTGGAGAGTTGGGAGAATATGCAGTAAAAGTCTTGTATTGTAATGGCATGCAATTGCAGATGCTCTACTTTTTGTTTTCTTTAGCAGCTGGCTCATTCATATCAGACATGAATAGATTTTTATTTGAGAAGATGTTGAAATGACTGCTAGTTGTCTGAAGACAAACCCTTCCATATCCCCCCTGCCCCACTGCTAGTTGTCTGAAGTCCCCCCCCCCCCAATGAGCTTAATGGCAGTTGGTTTTGAAAGTCTTTATCTGATTTCCTCTAATCATCAGAATTTCAAATTTGACAAATTACAAATTTAATATCTGCATTAAAGATTGGTCAATATCCAGTCAAATTAAAATTTCAGGGTTCTTGATCATGTGTTTTCAGAATCCATTTTAATCCCAAATTCCTCAACAGTGACTCAGGATAGTTGTGACTGTTTGATGTAATATTATTCCATATCAGCAAATATGAACCTTTTGACAAGTTAGATTTTAGATGATATAATTGAAGGAACTTGGTTAACTTGTCTTTTCTGAAGGGTCAGAGTTTAAAAGCAATTTTAATTTGTATATAAATTAGCCATCAGAGAATAATTCAGGCTTGTATCATATAATCTGAGAGCCTATGGCACTTCACTTAATTGAGATTTAAGGTTTAAATTACAGGATGAGAATGCAGAATATTGTTTTTGTTGGTCAGGCTGGTTTTTAACAGCACTTTGTGCATATTATTGGCTATATCATGCCAAGGAAATTGAATCTGAGAGCCTTTCCCGTGGACACACTGAGGCAGCCAACTTGGGCTGGGCTGGGTGGGTATCGAACCTGCAACCCTCGGATTACGAGTCCAGCACTGTTCCAACTGAGCTCCTGCAGCACCCAACTAGAATATACAGCAAGCATATATTTCAACATGGGGATGTGAAAATATAAGCTAAATCATTTTTTGCTTAAATAACTCTTGCAGTGGTTAAGTAAAATCTCAATTGTTTTAGAACTTTACCTTAGTCATTATTGTGCTGCTGAGCCATTAAACCCTAATACATACATACCTGATGAGGATGTTGTCATGGCTAATACATATATACCTGATGAGGATGTTGTCATGGCTAATACATACATACCTGATGAGGATGTTGTCATGGCTAATACATACATACCTGATGAGGATGTCATCATGGCTAATACATACATACCTGATGAGGATGTTGTCATGGCTAATACATGCATACCTGATGAGGATGTTGTCATGGCTAATACATGCATGCCTGATGAGGATGTTGTCATGGCTAATACATGCATACCTGATGAGGATGTTGTCATGGCTAATACATACATACCTGATGATGATGTTGTCATGGCTAATACATACACACCTGAAGAGGATGTTGTCATGGCTAATACATACATACTTGATGAGAATGTTGTCATGGCTAATACATACATACTTGATGAGAATGTTGTCATGGCCTAATACATACATACCTGATGAGGATGTTCTCATGGCCTAATACATACATACCTGATGAGGATGTTGTCATGGCCTAATACATACATACCTGATGAGGATGTTGTATTGGCCTGATACATACTTGATGAGGATGTTGTTATGGCTAATACATACATACCTGATGAGGATGTTGTCATGACCTAATATATACATACCTGATGAGGATGTTGTCATGACCTAATACATACATACCTGATGAGGATGTTGTCATGGCCTAATATATACATACCTGATGAGGATGTTGTCATGGCCTGATACATACTTGATGAGGATGTTGTTATGGCTAATACATACATACCTGATGAGGATGTTGTCATGGCCTAATATATACATACCTGATGAGGATGTTGTCATGGCCTAATATATACATACCTGATGAGGATGTTGTCATTGCCTAATATATACATACCTGATGAGGATGTTGTCATGGCCTGATACATACTTGATGAGGATGTTGTTATGGCCTGATACATACATACCTGATGAGGATGTTGTTATGGCTAATACATACATACCTGATGAGGATGTTGTCATGGCCTGATACATACATACCTGATGAGGATGTTGTCATGGCCTAATATATACATACCTGATGAGGATGTTGTCATGGCCTGATACATACATACTTGATGAGGATGTTGTTATGGCTAATACATACATACCTGATGAGGATGTTGTCTTGGCCTAATACATACATACCTGATGAGGATGTTGTCATGGCCTAATACATACATACCTGATGAGGATGTTGTCATGGCCTAACTTTCTATTATAGATAATTAATTAGTATCTGTTGTGATGAAAATCAGGAACAGTTAATTTATTTTCAGTCTTAGAATTAATTTGTTTTTATATAATTAAGACAGAGCAGTAATTATAATTTATCAGCATCATATGCTCTCCTCTCTTTTTATTGTAGAGTGTGAGACTTTAAGGGACTATTGACGTATTTTGTAAAGAATATTGACATTGAATAGGTCTGATTTAAGGGACTATTGACATATTTTGTAAAGAACATTGACATTGAATAGGTCTGATTTAAGGGACTGTTGACATATTTTGTAAAGAATATTGACATTGAATAGGTCTGATTTAAGGGACTGTTGACATATTTTGTAAAGAACATTGACATTGAATAGGTCTGATTTAAGGGACTGTTGACATATTTTGTAAAGAACATTGACATTGAATAAGTCTGATTTAAGGGACTGTTGACATATTTTGTAAAGAACATTGACATTGAATAGGTCTGATTTAAGGGACTGTTGACATATTTTGTAAAGAATATTGACATTGAATAGGTCTGATTTAAGGGACTGTTGACATATTTTGTAAAGAACATTGACATTGAATAGGTCTGATTTAAGGGACTGTTGACATATTTTGTAAAGAATATTGACATTGAATAGGTCTGATTTAAGGGACTGTTGACATATTTTGTAAAGAACATTGACATTGAATAAGTCTGATTTAAGGGACTGTTGACATATTTTGTAAAGAACATTGACATTGAATAAGTCTGATTTAAGGGACTGTTGACATATTTTGTAAAGAACATTGACATTGAATAAGTCTGATTTAAGGGACTATTGACATATTTTGTAAAGAACATTGACATTGAATAAGTCTGATTTACGGGACTGTTGACATATTTTGTAAAGAACATTGACATTGAATAGGTCTGATTTAAGGGACTATTGACATATTTTGTAAAGAACATTGACATTGAATAGGTCTGATTTAAGGGACTGTTGACATATTTTGTAAAGAATATTGACATTGAATAGGTCTGATTTAAGGGACTGTTGACATATTTTGTAAAGAACATTGACATTGAATAGGTCTGATTTAAGGGACTGTTGACATATTTTGTAAAGAACATTGACATTGAATAAGTCTGATTTAAGGGACTATTGACATATTTTGTAAAGAATATTGACATTGAATAGATCTGATTTAAGGGACTGTTGACATATTTTGTAAAGAACATTGACATTGAATAGGTCTGATTTAAGGGACTGTTGACATATTTTGTAAAGAATATTGACATTGAATAGGTCTGATTTAAGGGACTGTTGACATATTTTGTAAAGAACATTGACATTGAATAAGTCTGATTTAAGGGACTGTTGACATATTTTGTAAAGAACATTGACATTGAATAAGTCTGATTTAAGGGACTGTTGACATATTTTGTAAAGAACATTGACATTGAATAAGTCTGATTTAAGGGACTATTGACATATTTTGTAAAGAACATTGACATTGAATAAGTCTGATTTACGGGACTGTTGACATATTTTGTAAAGAACATTGACATTGAATAGGTCTGATTTAAGGGACTATTGACATATTTTGTAAAGAACATTGACATTGAATAGGTCTGATTTAAGGGACTGTTGACATATTTTGTAAAGAATATTGACATTGAATAGGTCTGATTTAAGGGACTGTTGACATATTTTGTAAAGAACATTGACATTGAATAGGTCTGATTTAAGGGACTGTTGACATATTTTGTAAAGAACATTGACATTGAATAAGTCTGATTTAAGGGACTATTGACATATTTTGTAAAGAATATTGACATTGAATAGATCTGATTTAAGGGACTGTTGACATATTTTGTAAAGAACATTGACATTGAATAGGTCTGATTTAAGGGACTG
The DNA here is from genome assembly GCA_029931535.1 of Margaritifera margaritifera. Classification (NCBI taxonomy): domain Eukaryota; kingdom Metazoa; phylum Mollusca; class Bivalvia; order Unionida; family Margaritiferidae; genus Margaritifera; species Margaritifera margaritifera. Next base: position 224,151 of record JAQPZY010000571.1, read on the forward strand.
TTGACATATTTTGTAAAGAATATTGACATTGAATAGGTCTGATTTAAGGGACTGTTGACATATTTTGTAAAGAACATTGACATTGAATAGGTCTGATTTAAGGGACTGTTGACATATTTTGTAAAGAACATTGACATTGAATAAGTCTGATTTAAGGGACTGTTGACATATTTTGTAAAGAACATTGACATTGAATAAGTCTGATTTAAGGGACTGTTGACATATTTTGTAAAGAATATTGATATTGAATAGATCCGATTTAAGGGACTATTGACATATTTTGTAAAGAATATTGACATTGAATAGGTCCGATAAAGTTTTAAACATTCGGTTAATTATACGATTGTAAGGTGCATCGTGGCAAAGATTTGATACTAGAAGATGAACATGTATACTTCTTGGACTGAAAAAGTAACCTTCATTTGTCTCAATTAATGATGAACGCAAATATTGATGTATATTAGCTCTGACGACACTCAGAAAGAAACAAACAGAACCAATATACAACAGTATAGTGCATGTGATTTTTATGTTTAATTATCTGTCTGAATAATCTGCTGACTGCATTGCTTTTTGGATTTCATTTCAAACTTGTATGGAAGATTGTTTAAAGAAACTCTGCATTTGATGCTTCATGATTATTTGCATTTTACTCTTTGTCTCGTCAATAGTTGTCAAAGTTGATAAATCTTCAATAAGTTGAAGGCAAACTTGACTTTAGTAATTAAATTTGTTTCTTGAAAGTGTAGGCATGACCCTTTGCAGAAAATTAAAACTTGTATTTAAATTATGTATGAAGTTAACTCTGTGACATTATCAGTGAGATTTTATGAAAGGAGAAATCTGGCCTTCAAACATGTTATGACTGTATTAATTCTCTTGTTATGACTGTATTCATTCTCTTGTTATGACTGTATTAATTCTCTTGTTATCACTGTATTCATTCTCTTGTTGTCACTGTATGAATCCTCTTGGTATCACTGTATTAATTCTCTTGTTGTCACTGTATTAATTCTTTTGTTGTCACTGTATTAATCCTCTTATTATCACTGTATTAATCCTCTTGTTGTCACTGTATGAATTATCTTGTTGTCACTGTATTAATCCTTTGTTGTCACTGTATTAATCCTCTTGTTGTCACTATTAATTCTCATTATAACTGTATTATTCCTCTAGTTATCATTGTATGAATCTTCATTAAATTATAATCTATAGTATGAATCCTCATTAAATTATAATCTATTGTATGAATCCTCATTAAATTATAATCTATTGTATGAATCCTCATTAAATTATAATCTATTGTATGAATCCTCATTAAATTATAATCTATTGTATGAATCCTCATTAAATTATAATCTATTGTATGAATCCTTATTAAATTATAAGCTATTGTATGAATCCTCATTAAATTATAAGCTGTTGTATGAATCCTCATTAAATTATAAGCTATTGTAACAATTTTCAAAGTTGTGGCTATACAGATAATCCAGATTTAGGTTGAAATTTCATTATCACAGGTCGTCACCAAGTTGGTTTTATCCAGGTAATCTGAGATGAACCAAATTAACTCTGTTTCTCATTTGGTGATGTATCACTGGCACACCTCATTGGTGATAATGGTTGGGATGTATCATTGGTGATAATGGTTGGGATGTATCATTGGCACACCTCCTTGGTGATAATGGTTGGGATGTATCATTGGCACACCTCATTGGTGATAATGGTTGGGATGTATCATTGGCACACCTCATTGGTGATAATGGTTGGGATGTATCATTGGGACACCTCAGAGGTGATAATGGTTGGGATATATCATTGGCACACCTCATTGGTGATAATGGTTGGGATGTATCATTGGCACACCTCATTGGTGATAATGGTTGGGATGTATCATTGGGACACCTCAGAGGTGATAATGGTTGGGATATATCATTGGCACACCTCATTGGTGATAATGGTTGGGATATATCATTGGCACACCTCATTGGTGATAATGGTTGGGATGTATCATTGGCACACCTCATTGGTGATAATGGTTGGGATATATTATTGGCACACCTCATTGGTGATAATGGTTGGGATGTATGCAGTTTTATTTGAGTCTACATTCCTCAGATTGCTTCTCTATTTTGTATTTACTTAATTTTTCCATGCTCTATTAAATAAGATGGATATTAGCTAAAGCCAATATGCATTCATTATAATTCTACATTTTTATTAGCTACAAATCGATTCTTCACACACAGTGTATACAAAATATAAGATTCTGTTTTTTCAATCAAATTCCAGTAAATGTCACTGAAAGATTACAAGAAAAGAAAAAAGACAATCTTATTTATACATAATAACTATAAAAATACTATTAATGTTATTTCTTTTATTAGTGTCAGTAGGCCTATGATTATTATTTATACATCATAACTATAAAAATACTATTAATGTCATTTCTTTTATTAGTGTCAGTAGGCCTATGATTTAAGAGATGGAATCACATTTCCTACATAGATGATTTTACATCAGTACTCATTTCAAATGAAATTTATGAAATTAGTCAAATAAAAGCCTTAGCAAGCAAAAGATTTCAATTATTAGATGAGTTTAATAAATTTCATTCGAAATGATTACTGATGTAAGATTCTATTTGTTGCATGACAAAACTGTAGAATAGTATAGTGAAATGACTTTTAAATATATTCAGATGCCTTAGTCACTACGCCTTTCCTTGACTTTTAAATATATTCTGATGCCTTAGTCACTACGCCTTTCCTTGACTTTTAAATATATTCTGATGCCTTAGTCACTACGCCTTTCCTTGACTTTTAAATATATTCTGATGCCTTAGTCACTACGCCTTTCCTTTGCATAACATTATGACATCATTTGTGATGTCATGTGGTGTTCTTAAAATTATGATATGGATATATTAATGTAAATAACACAGTAGTCATTTGATAAACCTGGTTAAGAGATGATAGCTTGAGCCTGTCATTTGACATGGTTAAGTTGTCTCATTATATGGCATTCACAGCATGTAACACTTAATTTTTGTAATGATCATGAATTAGATGAAATTTATGGACAACAGTTGCTCATTATTTACATCATGTTTGCTATTTTCTAAAAACATACATTAATAATTTGTGATTGAAAATGCATCAAGCTCACATACTTTTACTTGCAGTATTATTATATACATATGTTCTCTCTCTCTCTTTTACACACACACACACATATACAATATTAGTATACACATATGCTATCACACTCACACACATATGCAATATTAATATACATATTTGTTCTTTCACACATATACAATATTAGAATACACCCACACATACAATGTTAGTATACACATATGCTCTGTCTCACATACAATATTAGTATACACATATGCTCTCACACACAGAGTGCACATACAATATTAGTATACACATACACTCCCTCTCCTATTAGTATACATTCTCTCTCTCTCTCTCTCTCACACACACACACACTCATATATATATATAAAATATTAGTATCTGTCTCACACACTTGTACATACAATATTAATATACACATATGCTCTCTCTCACACACACACATGCATATACATACAACGGAAAAAATTGTGTTGTGTTCAAAAGACTAAGCAATGTTTACATGGCACTAACTAGAAATTCCAGTTGAACATCACAAATGTAGCACCATCTATAAGAAAATGGCAAACATCCTATGTTGGAAATATGAAGAAATTAATGTCTGATTTCTCCTAAACTGGTGTGCTGGTATTTTAAAGATATATAAAGTGAATTCTATTGAATTCGTATAATACCTTATCCTGGATTTTCCCTTTAAGCTGCAAAATGCCTATAGAATTTTATCAGCTTCTGGTTCACTAGAGAAGGTGCATGTCACAAAGTGGAAGGCATTTTAATACAAGCATATATGGAACAAGATTCAAGCTAATTGGATCTTCTTACCAAATTTAATCTCACTACACCTTCTGCTTCTGTGAACTGCTGCTGAAACTAATTATGCAAATAATGCTGTCTCCTCATCAGAATGGTGGAATTTGATCATTATTTAATGGTTGACCAGTTCCCATCTCCTTCAGGCAAGTTATGTCTTGATGAAGATACTGGTACTATGGACAGCTAACTGACCATGATTGTTTTCTTTTTTCTTATTTTGCATATATTATTGATAATGTCTTTACTTCAATTTTGAGCTTAAGATAATTTTGTCATAAAGTAAGACAGTGAACATCATACGTACATTGCAGTGATAATGTTAATAATTCTATCAATGATATCATACAAACATTGTAGTGGCAATACTAATCATTCTGTCAGTGATGTCATACAGAAATTGTTGGTTGGTTGGTTGTTATGGGTTTAACGCCATTTTTCAGCACATGATAGGCTATACATGGCGGCCAGTATATTTGGTGGAGGAAGAACCTGGGAAGACCCTGGGAAGAACCACTGACATATGGGAAGCTACTGGTAAGCTCTCTCACATACCCATGTTGGGCGAGCCTGAGACTCGAACCCATTCGGACAGAGGTGAGATGTCAGTGATCTGTAAAGGTGAGCACCTTAGACAACTCGGTCACCTGAGGCCCCTACAAACGTTGTAGTGGCAATGCTAATCATTCTATTAGTGATACAAACATTGTAGATTCTGATCTGTAGGTGTATTAGGTGTTGGTAAATCTGGGTCTGCACTCTTGCCAATAAGGTGTCCATTTCATCTGGGTATGTATGGTATTTTGATTTATTTCAGTAATTTGACAGAAGTGATTCTTTAAAGCATTTTTGGTGAATGAAGTAAAATAAGTGAAAGAAATTTATTTTTCCCCATTTTCATTTTTCTGTTTACATCTACTGGTCAGAAATGATTCAAAATTTCTTTTATAGTTCATAGCCTTACCCTGGAAAATATTGTCCTTAAATTGTCATGAACTTGTCACAGTATGAACATAAAGAGCTGTCTTATTGCTCTTGAAGTAAATTGGTGCTTTTAGCAGCCGTGTCTTCTGTTGGGAAATCTATTGGAGCTGGACCGTCATTATTAAACCCAGGCTGATCACTTAAGTTGTGTCGTGAGGCTGTCAAACTGTGGCTGATTTACAGACCATTTGGGTCTTGTGCTTGTGTCCTAATCAAAATGAGAGATTTCGATACGGTGATTGTTCTCTGGACTTGTCCATTTGTCTGACCATCCATCACAATCTGTCTGATATGCACAACATGCAAGGAATATATATCTTCTTGTTAATCAATATCACAAACCGTTCTGTGAACAACACTTCTACTAATGATGGCTGATTGGTATTCATATTGGCTGCTGGTCCAGTGGCTGGGAGCTAGCAACTGTAATATGGGATTTTAAATATATTGTAATGAAATGAATGAACATGATACATCAGTTATGAATTTTCAGTCTGTAATGATACTAATGAAGAATCTTATGATTTGGCACACTTATTCATATGTAACATCCTACTACAAACAGAGTAGACCCAGATCTGCGATTTTATATTGAGTATAGACATTTCATGAGAAACAGCACAGAATGGGATCAGCCAGATTATTATGGGATGGTCAGTCTGGGTCTACACTGTTTGCATGTGGTACAAGCATTTCAGGATGAACAGCCTGGAACCAAGTCTCATTCAACTATACTCTTCCATGGCTCTGTGAGATCTCTGAGATATGACCCTTATGAACTGGAAGTACATTTTCAGTACAGGAACAGTATATTTGCAGCACAAAATGCCAAAACATTTCCTGTATGATTACAGCAGTGCTGTAATAATGCTGGAAAATATTTACTTTCAGTTTGCTCAGCCATCAGCATGATTGCAGTATATCAATAATAATAATAATAATAATAATAAAAATACTTTGTTTAGTGAGCGTAACTTAGTAAATTCTTTTCTTCCTTGAGTCCCTCTTAATCTATACGACAATATTTCTAATTGTACACATGATTAAAGAACAAAAATGAGAGAAGAAAATGAATACACACTCACTTTTTAAGGGTAGGTATTTTTATCAAATTTATGATTTTCATTTGGACACAAATTATCTAGACATTTGGGAAAAGTAATTGTTTTGTAATGTCCAAAAAATTAAATAAACGATGCTATGCTCACTTATGCTGGAATCATCTTGCAGTACAGTAACAGAGTAGGTAACCAGCTTGGTGGCAGTACAGTAACAGTATAGGTAATCAGCTTGGTGGCAGTACAGTAACAGTATAGGTAACCAGCTTGGTGGCAGTACAGTAACAGTATAGGTAACCAGCTTGGTGGCAGTACAGTAACAGTATAGGTAACCAGCTTGGTGGCAGTACAGTAACAGTATAGGTAACCAGCTTGGTGGCAGCATGAGTGTCCATAAGACTATTATGTTATAACTATTCTGGACATCAGTGCTGCAACAAAGCATATGTTACCAGCATAGTGACATAATGTGTATCCTACTTGTACACTTGTATATTTAAAAAAAAATGATGAACAGAATTTGATCAACTTTGACAAAAAGCATTATGGCATAGGTACCTTTCAATATAGGACCAATGAAACTAATTTGTTATCAAATATGGATGAAGATAGCAAAACTAGAGAAGCCTTGAAACAGTTTTTTTCATAACATATATCAACAGCATTGGAAGAAATTTCAACAGAAAGCATCTTTCTGACTGATTTCTTGGCCAACTGATATTGCAATTGGCTATTAGGCAGATGTCAACCAGGTGAGCGATATCAGACCCACATGGGCCTCATGTTGGCTTCCCAACATGAGTTTCTCTATTTACGGCCCGATCATGCAAATTGTAGTGGGCAGGTGCCTTTGTCATGCATCCATAGCTAATTGATATAGATCCTGCTTGCAAATTACAGAGTGAAATAGAATCCAACTTGTCTAACAAATTACAGTATTTTTGCAATTGTTAGGGTCTACTTAGCTTATTATTTTGTTTTTATCTCTCAAATTACATATAAATTAATGGATTATGACATAAACATGGCAGTTTGTACAAAATAATTTGATGCTAATGATATTTTGGCATGACAAAAAGCTGTAAATATAAATCAGACCAGCTGATAAGATAGTTCTTGACAATGTTATATTTTAAAGGATGTCATGCAGAATAATGACAATTTCAGTCAATGCCATTAATGTAATTGACCAGTAACAAAAATATATGAATTCTGTTGCAATTGTAGATTGATGAATTACTTGTTCTTGATAGCATAAGCTATTCAACTCTGTAATGTGAATATTTTCAGATTTTATTTTCCCCTTGAGCAAGTTTTCAAAAAGAACTAATTGCATACCTAACTCGGTGTTTGGGAAACTGCCTGCCACTTTAAAGGACATTATTATTAAAAAACATTTGTACTTTTTGAATAATGTTTATTGAAATAGTGGTTCCCCTCTTGTAAGGCCTCACCTTCTAAAAAGCTGGCCTTATTAAAGGTGTGGTCTCTCTTGAGGGGGACAAAATGATAAAAATATTTTATTTGTGTGTCTGGAAACTTGGCCTGTGATCAGGGGGACAAAATGATAAAAATATTCTATTTGTGTGTCTGGAAACTTGGCCTGTGATCAGGGGGACAAAATGATAAAAATATTCTATTTGTGTGTCTGGAAATTTTGCCTGTGATCAGGGGGACAAAATGATAACAATATTCTATTTGTGTATCTGGAAACTTGGCCTGTGATCAGGGGGTGGCCTATGATAAAAATATTCTATTTGTGCATCTGGAAACTTGGCCTGTGATCAGGGGGACAAAATGATAACAATATTCTATTTGTGCATCTGGAAACTTGGCCTGTGATCAGGGGGACAAAATGATAACAATATTCTATTTGTGCATCTGGAAACTTGGCCTGTGATCAGGGGGACAAAATGATAACAATATTCTATTTGTGTGTCTGGAAACTTGGCCTGTGATCAGGGGGACAAAATGATAAAAATATTCTATGTGTATCTGGAAACTTGGCCTGTGATCAGGGGGTGGCCTCTCTTGAGAGGAGACTGAGACTCAAGAGGGGGATTACTGTCATAATAAACACAGAATAAAAAACGTCTTAATATGTCACACATTTACACTTACTGAATATGTTAAAACCTATTTCTCTAACCACCTTTGGCAACTAAATACATGTATGTAGATTTGATCTCATGTTACTTCATTCATAGATAAATGTAAATTGTGAAGCACCCACCTCTGGGAAGTGATATAAATAGACTCCCAAGACAGGTGGCTGCTTAATGGAGGTTTATTTCTGCAGTAAATTGGTTTATGGGACTTTTAAAAGGCTGTTTAAGACAGGTGGTTGCTTAATGGAGGTGACCTAGGCAGGTTCTCTGTCCGATTATCCTCTGAATTCGGGTAAATTTTATCAATTAGTGCAAGATTTGAGTGTCCAATTCTTTTAATGTTAGATTAACATGTGACCAGTTTTCACTATAAACATACAGTATGCATATAAACATACAGTATGCATATACCAAGCATGCTTGCCAGTATACACCCAACTGTGATTGTCATGGTATGTACAATATACATATACCACACATGCTTGCCAGTATGCACCCAACTATGATTGTCATGGTATATACAAAATACATATACCATGCATGCTTGCCAGTATGCACCCAACTGTGATTGTCATGGTATGTACAATATACATATACCATGCATGCTTGCCAGTATGCACCCAACTGTGATTGTCATGGTATATACAATATACATATACCATGCATGCTTGCCAGTATGCACCCAACTATGATTGTCATGGTATGTACAATATACATATACCATGCATGCTTGCCAGTATGCACCCAACTGTGATTGTCATGGTATATACAATATACATATACCATGCATGCTTGCCAGTATGCACCCAACTGTGATTGTCATGGTATGTACAATATACATATACCATGCATGCTTGCCAGTATGCACCCAACTGTGATTGTCATGGTATATACAATATACATATACCATGCATGCTTGCCAGTATGCACCCAACTGTGATTGTCATGGTATTTACAATATACATATACCATGCATGCTTGCCAGTATGCACCCAACTGTGATTGTCAAGATATGTACAATATACATATACCACACATGCTTGCCAGTAATCACCCAACTGTGATTGGCATGGTATGTACAGTATACATATACCATGCACGCTGGGTACCCTGCCAGAATTGAGTATCTTGATATCCCAAAGTGTGAAAATACATATACCTGTGATATCACAGTGTGAAGATACAAATACCTGTGATATCACATGTTGTGAAGATACATGTACCGGTGATATCACAGTGTGAAGATACATATACCTGTGATATAACACAATGTGAAGATACATATACATGTTTTATCACACAATGTGAAGATACATATGCCTGTGATATCACAGTGTGAAGATACATGTACATGTTTTATCACTTAATGTGAAGATAAATATACTTGTGATATCACATAATGTGAAGATACATGTACCTGTGTATAAAACAGCATGAAGACAAATCTCAGAGAATTTTGGAATATCTTACAGTATCACTTCTTCAGTTCACATTATCTTATCAAAGGATAATTTCTTATATTTGACTTTTTACCTTGCAAGAATGTTTTAAATAATAAACATGTTAGAGTAAACTTATGCATAGGCAACTTACAACCAATGGTAAATGTCAACCCAGGAGTTAGCATTTTTTCAAATCTCTGCTGATTGATAACCTGGGTAAAAAATCTGATCTCAAATAATTCTCTAAAATCTTGCAGTCTGTTTGTCTGCAAGTATTACAGGTATGCATAGATCCGGGTCTGCCAGTTCATTATGTTTGGTTTGGTGTTTTACGGCACAGTAACACATCAAAGTTCATTATGTGAAGGCAGATTAGTGTCTAAGTACCATTATGTGAAGGCAGATTAGTGTCTAAGTACCATTATGTGATGGCGGATTAGTGTCTAAGTACATCAATTCATGCAGTGGACTTGATGTCTAATGTTATTTAGCATTGTTATGAAATGAAATTGCTTCAAATCACATTATTTACACCCATTAGAATGGTACCCTCTTGCTGATGTGGATTATGATTGAAACTATATTGAGGAAAAAATTGGATTAGTGAAGTCTTTATTGCATGAAGAATTGTATCATGTTTCATTTACTCCATAAGGGTCCATCATTATCTGTTACATTAGCTTATCACTTATGAAGCTTCATACTCAGAACTTCCACACTGAAAATTGAAACTTTTTGAAATGTGTGATGAAATTACATTAAAATTTTTTGGTCAGTGTCATGTATCATGATGATTTATTCCTACAATATGAGCATACTCCCTTGAGATCAATATGTTTCTATACAATAATGTCCATGTCATTGGAAGTCTCTGATTCAGAAACTAAAATTTGGTCAAAAGAAGCAATACAAACTGGAAACATCCCTGAAGCTAACCAATAATTTCTTTATCAATGGGATATATATATATATATATATATTATATATATATATATATATATATATATATATATATATATATATATAGGCACACCGTTGGAAATTGGATAATTGAAGGAAAAAAACGTTTTCCCCATGTTTCAACGTAAAGTAAGTTCTTCTGTCTGCAGGAGACATTAAAGGACCTACACAAATACATGCATGCACACAAAGAGTGATGTGGAGAAAAATAAATATTAAATATTTATAATTTATGTTTTGTTAACAGAGTAAAAATATTCCAAATAATGAAATGGTCAAAACTTAAAAATAGAACAAGATAACCAAAGAATCAACTACATTTCTAGAAATGGACATAGTATACATGTATCAGGCAAACAGGATCCAATGCAAGTACTGTTTAGCATGTCATGATTAACAAATGTCATTACCAGGAATTCCCCTGAGGATTCCACGTTTTAGATCAAAATGTCATTACAAGGAACTCCCATGAGGATTCCCCGTTTTAGATGAAATTGTAGGGAAACTTTTTTTCTTCCCCCCACATGTTCTTTTCAAATTTTTGTTTCATTATATAATACTGATACTGTGTGTGTCATTATATAATACTGATACTATGTGTGTCATTATATAATACTGATACTGTGTGTCATTATATAATACGGATAATGTGTGTGTCATTATATAATACTGATACTGTGTGTGTCATTATATAATACTGATACTCTGTGTGTCATTATATAATACTGATAGTGTGTGTCATTATATAATACGGATAATGTGTGTCATTATATAATACTGATACTGTGTGTCATTATATAATACTGATACTGTGTGTCATTATATAATACTGATACTGTGTGTCATTATATAATACTGATACTGTGTGTCATTATATAATACTGATACTGTGTGTGTCATTATATAATACTGATACTGTGTGTCATTATATAATACTGATACTGTGTGTCATTATATAATACTGATAATGTGTCATTACATAATACTGATACTGTGTGTCATTATATAATACTGATACTGTGTGTTATTATATAATACTGATCCTGTGTATGTCATTATATAATACTGATACTGTGTGTCATTATATAATACTGATACTGTGTGTGTCATTATATAATACTGATACTGTGTGTCATTATATAATACTGATACTGTGTGTGTCATTATATAATACTGATACTGTGTGTTATTATATAATACTGATACTGTGTGTGTCATTATATAATACTGATACTGTGTGTAATTATATAATACTGATACTGTGTGTAATTATATAATACTGATACTGTGTATGTCATTATATAATACTGATACTGTGTGTCATTATATAATATTCATACTGTGTGTCATTTTATAATACTGATACTGTGTATGTCATATAATACTGATACTGTGTGTCATTATATAATACTGATACTGTGTGTTATTATATAATACTGATCCTGTGTATGTCATTATATAATACTGACACTGTGTGTCATTATATAATATTCATACTGTGTGTCATTTTATAATACTGATACTGTGTATGTCATATAATACTGATACTGTGTGTCATTATATAATACTGATACTGTGTATGTCATTATATAATACTGATACTGTGTGTTATTATATAATACTGATCCTGTGTATGTCATTATATAATACTGACACTGTGTGTCATTATATAATATTCATACTATGTGTCATTATATAATACTGATAATGTGTGTCATATAATACTGATACTGTGTCATTATATAATACTGATAATGTGTATGTCATTATATAATACTGATACTGTGTGTCATTATATAATATTGATACTGTGTGTCATATAATACTGATACTGTGTGTCATTATATAATACTGATAATGTGTATGTCATTATATAATACCGATACTGTGTGTCATTATATAATATTCATACTGTGTGTCATTATATAATACTGATAATGTGTGACATATAATACTGATACTGTGTGTCATTATATAATACTGATACTGTGTGTGTCATTATATAATACTGATACTGTGTGTTATTATATAATACTCATACTGTGTGTCATTATATAATACTGATAATGTGTATGTCATTATATAATACTGATACTGTGTGTCATTATATAATATTGATACTGTGTGTCATTATATAATACTGATAATGTGTGACATATAATACTGATACTGTGTGTCATTATATAATACTGATAATGTGTATGTCATTATATAATACCGATACTGTGTGTCATTATATAATATTCATACTGTGTGTCATTATATAATATTCATACTGTGTGTCATTATATAATACTGATAATGTGTGACATATAATACTGATACTGTGTGTCATTATATAATACTGATAATGTGTATGTCATTATATAATATTGATACTGTGTGTCATTATATAATATTCATACTGTGTGTCATTATATAATACTGATAATGTGTGACATATAATACTGATACTGTGTGTCATTATATAATACTGATAATGTGTATGTCATTATATAATACCGATACTGTGTGTCATTATATAATATTCATACTGTGTGTCATTATATAATACTGATAATGTGTGACATATAATACTGATACTGTGTGTCATTATATAATACTGATAATGTGTATGTCATTATATAATACCGATACTGTGTGTCATTATATAATATTCATACTGTGTGTCATTATATAATACTGATAATGTGTGACATATAATACTGATACTGTGTGTCATTATATAATACTGATACTGTGTATCATTATATAATACTGATAATGTGTGACATATAATACTGATACTGTGTGTTATTACATAATACTGATACTGTGTGTCATTATATAATACTGATACTGTGTGTCTTTATATAATACTGATACTGTGTGTCTTTATATAATACTGATACTGTGTGTCATTATATAATACTGATACTGTGTGTCATTATATAATACTGATACTGTGTGTCTTTATATAATACTGATACTGTGTGTCATTATATAATACTGATACTGTGTGTCATTATATAATACTGATACTGTGTGTCTTTATATAATACTGATACTGTGTATCTTTATATAATACTGATACTGTGTGTGTCATTATATAATACTGATACTGTGTGTGTCATTATATAATACTGATACTGTGTGTCATTATATAATACTGATACTGTGTGTCATTATATAATACTGATACTGTGTGTCATTATATAATACTGATACTGTGTGTCTTTATATAATACTGATACTGTGTATCATTATATAATACCCTTACTGTGTGTGTCATATAATACTGATACTGTGTGTGTCATTATATAATACTGATACTGTGTGTGTCGTTATATAATACTCATACTGTGTGTGTCATTATATAATACTGATACTGTGTGTGTCATTATATAATACTCATACTGTGTGTGTCATTATATAATACTGATACTGTGTGAGTCATTATATAATACTGATACTGTGTGTGTCATTATATAATACTCATACTGTGTGTGTCATTATATAATACTCATACTGTGTGTGTCATTATATAATACTCATACTGTGTGTTTCATTATATAATACTCATACTGTGTGAGTCATTATATAATACTGATACTGTGTGTCATTATATAATACTGATACTGTGTGAGTCATTATATAATACTCATACTGTGTGTGTCATTATATAATACTCATACTGTGTGTGTCATATAATACTCATACTGTGTGTGTCATTATATAATACTCATACTGTGTGTGTCATTATATAATACTCATACTGTGTGTGTCATATAATACTCATACTGTGTATGTCATTATATAATACTCATACTGTGTGTGTCATTATATAATACTCATACTGTGTGTGTCATATAATACTCATACTGTGTGTGTCATTATATAATACTCATACTGTGTGTGTCATAATATAATACTCATACATTGTGTCATTATATAATACTTATACTGTTGGTTTGCATTCTAACTTTGGTATCATTATATAATACTCATAATGTTAGTTTGCATTCCCACTTTGTATCATTATATATTGCATTCCCACTTTGTATCATTATATATTGCATTCCCACTTTGTATTGTTATATAATACTCATACTGTAGGTTTGCATTCTCATTTTTGTTTCATTATATAATACTCATACTTTTGGTTTGCTTTCCCACTTTGTTTCTTTTGAAGTTCTTGGGAATATGGCACCTATCTACCATATACATGTAAAAAACTTGAACAAAAAAAAATCTCCCTGACAGCTGTTACAAGTATAACATTTGTGTTACAATTATAACATTTTTGAGATTAGACTAATGTCTTATGCCTTTATTGCTTGGAATTCTCTTCTAGCTTTTCTTCATAAATTTGATTTATTCAGATATTGGTCTAACTCTGTTAAACTGACAGTTATTTTGGAAAGACATGGTACCATCATAGAATGCCAACACACCGATACTTAAATCAGGTGCCAGTGGCACAGAAGGACTGCAGTAATTTACTGAAAATTCAATTCTGGAATTGAGAGCCATATTTTCCCAGCCACCTTATGCTTCATTATGCATCCATCTTTGTTTATCTCTGCTTCACCAGGCATCCATCTTAGTTTATCTCTGCTTCATCAGCAAAACTTGAAATCATTGACCTGGATATACTTTGCTAAATCTTTCTTTTTCTAACTTTTTACATATTTTGTTGATATAGTTCTAAGTCAATAGTTCTGTCTAACTTTTTACATATTTTGTCGATATAGTTTTAAGTCAATAGTTCTGCTTGCAAAGAAGTAGCAGATAAACCATTTGATGGTTTAAAATTCTATACAGCGAATTGAAGGTAGCAGATAAACCATATAATAGTTTAAAATTTTATACAGTGGCTTTAAAGTACGAAAGGTGGCTAATTCTGTATGCACATATCCTTATTTCCAAATTGCTGTTTACCTTTAAGGGACCAACGGAGGGCGGGGGGTGGCTGGGACCTTTGGGGGAAACAATTTCTGGCCCACAAATGACCTGAAAAAGATATTCTTGCACAGATTTATAGAAAAAAAGAACCTATTAATTATTTCCCTTATATTAGCTGGAAAGATAAATTATGTTCAGGTAAAAAAGTAAACAACATCCCAGCTGGAAAGAAAATCCCAGGCCCATCCCCAGAAGATTAAATGGTTGACCCCTAAGGATAAAGATATAAACGTATACCTATTTATGTAGGGCCTGTAATGAGAATCCATCTTGAGAGATTGAGCAATAATTATTTTTAAGTCTTTATGTAGAGAAAACTCATACAGGTGTGAAACGTCGATAGTTGAAAAACTATTAGAGATTTTCTTATATATGCATTATAATAGGCAGTTAACTAAATTACAATACTATGAAGAAGAGGTCATATGAAAGTGAGAGTGGTCTCATATTAACTGACAAGACTTGCACCAAACATATAACATGTTAAATGAATAAATAATTTTAAAAAATCCATGCTGTTAAAACCAAATTACTTAACTATGAAAGGGAGGTCATATGAAGGTTAGAGTGTTTCCATATTAACTGTTATGGTCTGTAGGCTTGCACAAAAACTATAACATGTTAATTAAATAATTAACTACAAATTTAACTAGTTTTTTGTACAATTACCTGCAAAGCGGATCCTGCAGGATGCGGATATGGTCTGGTTTGTAATTTAGGGATTTTTAGGTCAAGGCGATCATGGTCTTCATGCCTAATCATACATTTTCTCTTGGAAGGTAAAGCTTGAGTGTCATCTATCAGCCATTATTCACCCTGCTCAATATCCTTTATTCCTGTTGGAGATTTTAAATAGCATGATTTGTGAGTGTTTGTGAGAGGGAGAGAGAGAATCGTTACCATGTAAATGGCAAGTCAGCGAATGTCTTAAGATTGTTCTCATTAGCTGCTGGCAGCTGGTTCAGAAACCTTTTCCTTTTAAAAATTTTAATATTGTAGCCATCTACTTTTACAACACTGTAAAATATTTGCTTATATTTGTTCTATTGACTTAGCCTTATACTTTTGATTTTGAACTGGCTACTTCAGAAGATAATGAGAAAGCTGATGCTACCATGAAGATTTGACAAAATAGCCGTATTTAAAGGAAAGCATTAATAAAAGCAGTAGAAGTAGCACAGAAATTGGAGATATCTGCCATTTTCATGGTATTTTACTGTAATTCATTCCTCCAGAATGCAATATTTTCAAAAACCAGAATGCAATATTTTCAAATACCAGGGATGTTTTTAACAGAAATTGGAGATACTTGCTATTTCTTGTTTTATTGTAATTAATTCCTCCAGAATGCAATATTTTCAAATACCAGGGGTGTTTTTAACAGAGAATCAAGCAATAGAAGTGAGACATATAAGAAAAATGGTAAGTTTGGCATGGTAATTTTCAATTCTGAATAAGTTACTTACTTGGGCATTATCTGTCTGCAAACCTGCAACTATGATGAAAAATCTGTATAATGAGGAAAAGTCAGTACATGTGGTCAGCCTGTTTTCCAGATAACATGCTAATTCTCTTGGAGACAAAATCAGTGTTCAGTTTAGGCTGTGCCATGGAAGCAAAGATTTTTTGTTTTTATAAGGTCATATTGCCCAGCACCGCAATAGCATAATCGAACTGTTTTATTCTCCTTGGTGTAATGTCACATTGCAGTGTATTGAATAATGAAATGGGATCCATGTCGGTATCTGACTTATAAATGTTCATGACTTCTATTGATACTGCTTATAATGAAAGAGGATGGTGTGTTATACATAGACATAAATCTTATTGCTGCATTATATTGCATTTATTATTGAATAACATGACCCCCCTACCTGACGTGACCTTGGTAGCATACATATATCATGTAAATATTTCTGCCTCTTTGACCTTTACGGGTGACAAGTTGATGCTTTTCTCCCTTGTAAATTTTTCATCTCTAGTGACCAATGACAGTTTTGTGGCAAAGTAAAATATGTAAATTGTACATGGAAAGTTGGTACAAATAATAGTCTTGTGTGTCAGTTGGCACATTTTCCATATCCTCTTGTTGTTTGCACTACGGACATGTGCAGGGTATTTATTGCAATGCAAGACATTCTTACTACATTGACGGCATATATCCAGTGGACATTTTGCCAAACTCCATTTTTCTACCATAAGCCAGCAGTCAATTGTTTTTTGTCTTGCTTACGACACATAGGCAACATAGGGATCACTTTTCCAACTCTGTTGTTTTGTTGTTGTTGTCACAATGGTCAGCATTAATTTTTTCCGCTTAGTTCAGTTTCCCTGATACCATTTTATGAACAGTCATGAACCTTGGATGGCACTACTCGCTTCAGGCATGTTAATCTTGGATGGCACTACTCACTTCAGGCATGTTAATCTTGGATGGCACTACTCACTTCAGGCATGTTAACCTTGGATGGCACTACTCGCTTCAGGCATGTTAATCTTGGATGGCACTACTCACTTCAGGCATGTTAATCTTGGATGGCACTACTCACTTCAGGCATGTTAACCTTGGATGGCACTACTCACTTCAGGCATGTTAATCTTGGATGGCACTACTCACTTCAGGCATGTTAATCTTGGATGGCACTACTCACTTCAGGCATGTTAATCTTGGATGGCACTACTCACTTCAGGCATGTTAATCTTGGATGGCACTACTCACTTCAGGCATGTTAATCTTGGATGGCACTACTCACTTCAGGCATGTTAATCTGGGTTAGCACTACTAGCTTCTGGCATGTTAATTTTGGATGACACTACTCACTTCTGGAAAACATAGATCATGGTGACCTACTTTTCACCCTTCAGCAACTACATTAAGTTTGGACATTTAGTTAAGTCTTTTTTTGTACAGTCATGAAACTTAATGGATATGTTTATTTGAGGGTACTTCTCACTATGGACAAAAGTATGTTGCAGTGACCTGCTTTTCACATTCCAGCAATTGCATTAAGGTTTTGCATTTGGCCTTGTTCCTTGTGTGTACAGTCATGAAATTTGATCTATATTAATATAAGGAAGACTTATTACCTCAATGACTTACTGTTACAGTCATAGTGGTCCTCTTTTCTTGCTCTTTTGACTATGCACACATTTTAGTTCACCTAGCCATAAGGCCAAGTGAGCTTATGGTGTGTCTCTTCATGCATTATGTTAATAATGATGTCCATCAAATATGGCTGTTGTTACAAAAAATAGAAAGAAAACATAAAACCTTTAAACAACTTCTTAAAACCCACTGAACACAATTGGACCAAAGTTGACCAAAAGCATTCTGGCATTTGTACAACTGATGCTGTTCCACCATCAAATATGGCCATCATTACTTAAAATATAAAAACATTTAAACAACTTCTTTTCAAACACTGCTCAACTGCATTTGACCAGATTTGACAGAAAGCATCCTTGCTTAGAGGGCTTTAAAATTTGTGCAACTGATGCTTATCCACCTTCACATATTATGACAGTTACTAAAACTATAAAACTCTTTAAACAATGTCTTCACCAAAACTGCTGAA